>JAPYZJ010000198.1:0-126970 GCA_030522765.1 Ophioninae sp. B BG-2022a
ATATAAGCTTATAGACTCACAACAACCTACTCTATGTAATTCAATTTCATTTATTAATGTACTTACCGCTTATTTCGTGCACACGTAAAATTACATCAAATGCGCCGAAACTGCGCAGTCGTCTTCCCGGGCATACGATGGACCCATACTGAACGAGCAAGCGGGGGGTGGCGAGCTATCACTTAACGAGTCTTTTAGGACGATATTTGTTTTTTTAGCTACTTTCGTCTTGATGTTAGAACGCTGACCACCATTGCCCACTAGCTCTCATTGCCCCTTTCTCCCTTATCGTTAACTCCGGGTGGAGTCTCGACTTGGTAAGGCTATGTTTTCCACGAGGAAAAACGTCAGCCCACGATAAAAATAATTAAAATGATTACAAATACGTATTTTATTTTCGAACTTTTAAAGATTTTCTCTAGTTATACGAATTTAGAGATTAATCGTTTAAAATTTGTATAAGCCTTCTCAACAATCATACTCAACTGTGGATAAAATTTGAGAAAGTTTGACCGTTTAGAAATCCTGATCTTTGTTATTTAAATAATCGTCTTTTTTCATAACTTCCTATAAGACCTCGTGTTAAGGTTGTCATTTTTACCACTGAATATCTCGATTACCAAACGGTCAAACCTTTTTTAATTTTTTGGACATTATAATAAGACGCTCAAGAAGATGCAAGTGATTTTTTAAACAATTATTTTTTTTAATTGTATCTAATGATTTTGCCTTTACTTTGTATATACTATTGTGATTAGGGCGCAAGAACGTCCTTAATTTGTAGAATTCTAAGATCATAGAAAATAAGATGGAAGATAGTCCCGATGGGAAAATTAAGAACGAAAAAGGCGACGTGTTATAGTGCATGTTTTGGAGAAAAACTTAAATAATGTTTATAATTAATTAATATTATTACAAAAATAAACAATTCAAGCAAATATAATTGAAAATTTAATCATGGATCTGTCGTAAATCTTTTTTGGAGCCTTTAGTGAAAAATTGTGATCGCGGTTTAAGGCTCACAGAAAGTTCCCAAAATAGGGCCCCAATAAAGTGGTTGGAAATTTAATACAGGCTCGAGCAAAGCCTTAACTCGATTTTCGTCCGGGTTAATGCATTCGGATTTTCTCGACCTCTTTTCATTTTCAGCTCTCTCGCGTTCCCAAAAATGTCATTAACCTTCTTATAAGGGTATGTCCACCGAAACCGGCAAAAATAATTTCGTTTATTTTCTTCCAACGAAGCTTCGTTGGAGACTCGTGGGAAAGCCCGTCAGTTTTATTCATATAATTTCACCCGACATTCGTTGATCCGCTACGTACTCATATACGTGGTGTAGCGACTCGAAAATAGGATGATTAATTCATTTGGTGTTTCAACTCATTAAAGTCGAGTTCTATTAATTTCGACTTATCCCGGTAGCATTTCGCTACCACGGAATGTTTTTCTTCCATTTGCTCTTTGTTAGGAATAAGATTAATTCCACATATCTCATGATTCGTTGCTTCGTCTCGATGGAAAGAAATTTTTGCGTATACATTTGAGATGCTATGAAACATGCTGAAGAATCCCATTTTACCCCTCAACTGTTAATGACCGCCTGGCATCACCGAAGCCATCAATTCGACTCCTTCTCGATTTAGTTGACAAAGAAGATGCCCCAAATGGGATCCAAACATTTATTTCGCCTGAGTCACTTGTTTACTCTCTTTGGACCATAGACGCGTTTGTGGCCCTATTAAATGAGTAGAATCGTTAATTTTCCTCCTTCAATAATAATTGAACTCGAAATAGACTATATTGGCATGCGTTTACTGAAGTTTTGTCAGAACAAAAAAAAAGTTACTCAATTTTTCGATTTAATTGATAAAATTTATTCAATTTAATTGGTAACATTTATTCAATTTAATTGACAAATTTAGATCAATCTTAATACTTATTATCATCAAGTATCCAAAAACTTGATAAGAATTAAGTTTTTAAGTAAATATTGATTAATTTATCGTTAAAATACATTATTCACTATTTTTAAAATTGCCAGGCGAAGAAATACTTCCGGTTTTTAAATATCCACCCAGTAATATCTTAAAAGTCAAATGCTTGTCAAAAATGTATTATTTTTCGAGAGACTTGTTGATTTGAAAGCGGAAATTGGTTTTTAACGTCCATTCATCAATGATAGACGTGAGGATCTCTCCCGAATACTCAACTCGGATAATCGTGTGGTACGGGAGATTGGACATCGTCACATTGGTCAGCATCTTTGACATTTAAATCCATGCAAATACGTGGCGAGCGTGGTACGTTCTGATCGACATCCGGTATTAAGGAAGGCGCCACAAGTATACGATGAAAGGGGTTTATATTTCCGGAGCCTCAACTGGCATGAGGGATGAAATCGTGGTGTGGAAGTTCAGCTTAAAGAAACTGGAGAACCGGAGAGACCAAGAGAGAGAGAAAGAGAGAGGATGAGATTGCTAGGGGATGGAGAATGGGGTGGGAAGAAAAAATAGAATCTGAACGACCGACGGGCGCCTGGATGTCCGACATGAAGACGCCTGATGACGCACGTATCCTAAGGACACGAAGAGCATCCAAAGCCTCGAGAGCCAACAGAGAGTCGGAGGGGTTGGTGGTGTATTGATGTGACAGGGAGCAGAGGGTGAACCGAGGAGTCATGCTATGAAAAATTGTCAGGAGCGAGAGAGAGAAAGAGAGAGCGAAGTGGGTCGAGGAAAATTGGCCAATTTCTTCTATCAATTTTCTTTTTCCTATAACGCGTGTAAATGCCACGATCCGGTACAGTGAAACCCCAATCTTTTTTCTTCCCCCTTCATTTTTTATTCTGCTTTATCTATTTCGAGGAAGGAACTACTTTTTGCGGGATGGTTCAGCCCACGCGTGAACTCAATGACGCAATGTTGCGTCGACGTTTCGAGACTCAACTCTCGAGCAGGAAATCAATTTGAGGTATTACTGGATAGATATTTAAAAAAATCGCCACAATTGTGGACATTTCGAGGAATAATGAAAATCGTGTTAAAAAATCAGCTCTTATTTTTAGGTCTTCAAGGTAGACTGAAGACCTAAAAAAGACCTGAATTCCCTGAAGAATTTATTTTCCCTCCGTTTGAAGGGTGAAAAATTCAGCGTCGCCTAAATATAACATCCAGGCCTAACTTGAGATATTACTGAATGGATATCGAAAAATCTCCAATATTGTGACCAATTCGAGAAATTATAAAAATCGTGTTAAAAATTCAACTAACTTGAGATATTACTGAATGGATCTTAAAAAATCGCCAAAATTGTGACCAATTCGAAGAACGATAAAAATCGTATTAAAAATTCAGTTCTTATTTTTAGGTCTTCAAGGTAGATTAGTCCCCGAAGAATTTATTCTCCGTTTCAAGGGTGAAAAATTCAGCGTCACTGAAATATAAAATTCTGGCCTTGGTTGCCAATTCCTGGGGTCGCCAGAAATCCTCTCGGATACCGTGACCAAAATTTTCATAGACTCACGTTTACCGGGTCAAGTTCATGGAATAATTGATCCGTACATATCGTACGAGTTTTCATTGTATCTCGATGTGTTTTGGTGAAGCAACGATGGACCAATTATTCCAAGCCACCGACTCCGGCGCTTAGGCAATTACGATCGCGTCGATAAATTAGGGCGGACTCTCAGAGCGTTCGTACCCCTTACCCAATTCGCCTCCCTTCTCCACCCACGTTGTATGGAATACTAGCCTTGGCCCTGCACGTTACCGAGCATCGGAGACCGGAGCAAGCAAGAAAGGGTAAAGAGAGGGTAGAAACGCGTTGTCCCGTTTTATCGAGCGTGCAAAAGGGCCTCGTTCATCGGTTGGGAATTTGTGCAAACTTGGGGGTAACGTTTTCATTCTACGGTTTTATACGCGTCCAGGACCACTATCGCAAATGGAAAAGAACATCAGTATAGTCGGCCATGCAATTAACATAAGGATCAACCCCTTAAATGAGCTTTCTTCTATTCGAGTAGAGGAAAATTAAAATAGCCGCTGGATATAGCTGAAATTAAGAGGTTAGGTTACTCTGACTTAACCTAACTAATCTAGCCTTAAAAATGAAAATCATTTTAGAGGAATTAAAAAGTCGATCAACAAAGCGGTTAGAGAATTATTTGGATGTACATTACGTAAAGTTTACCAAATTTCATAAGAAAGTTAATAATAAAATTCCATAATTATTGAATATACAATTGTAAAATTGGGTATTTGATAATAATGTGAAATAGATAAATAATATTTATATACATAGAACTACAATGTTTTTATATGTTTATGTACTCATACATATTTATATTTAAAGAATAATATATTATATAATTGTATTAAATATATGGTCATTCGATCAGTCATTCGATATATACAAGTATAAATAATTGAAACACTTATCAATTTCGTGAAAAACTTTTGATCGTTAAGATGCAAAAGAAAAATAATCTTAAAATCGTGTACACTGGCGATTTTGTTATTGTATTTAAATGATCGAAGAAAATTCATAATTTTCTTTCTGGACCACTTTACACTGGACAGGTGTACCAAATTTTACGTTGGACCCTCCTCATCAATTTGAGTTGCCTCAATCGACGAATCGTATCTTTTTTCATTTTTAGAATAATTTAACAGCTTCGAGAAGTACACGGTGGGTTAATTAAAGCTTATGAATGAAGGTAGGTATAACAGTGGAACCAGAAAAATTTGGTTGTTAATTTTGCTTTACTGAAAATATGAGCTTGGAGCATCGGAAGTTTGTGGAGTATAATTCACGATAGTACACTTTTCCACATTTGTTTATTTGTTTTCTTTTTTTTTTTTTTTTGAGCGATATTTCACAATCCAACGAAGCCCGGCAATTTTTCGTCCACTGAAAAAATCATCAATCGCTATGGTCGAATTACAGCTTTGACAAAGGTAGATATATCGCAGAGTATGTATGAATGGACCGTGATTTCAAAGCTCCGTATGACTATGCAATTCGTATTCATTTATGGAGAGCCGAGCTACTGAAAAATCTGGCGTGCTTTTATCGTTGACTGTCACGATGGTTGTTTTTCTCCTTTTGCATTGTGCCGCATTGGATTAGCGAAGGCAATTAAGGGCTGCGCAGCAGTAAATTAATTGTTTCAACAATAAAATGTTTTCATTCTGGTATTAAGGGGTAAATTAATTGAAAAGGACTGCTCGACGTCACGTGCCTGTGTACTCGTTATTAACGTATTGAGAAATACTGATTTCCATGATTCACACGCACGTCTCTTGGCCTCCACCATTCAAAAGCTCATCAGCTACGAATTTTTTGCAAGCTAGGAATTCAGGTAAATATTATATAGTTTAGTGACATCCTAAATATTGCACTTAAATCTATTATTTGCAATTTGAATTATGAAACAACATAAGTAATGGTGTTACGTCGAGGGAACTCATTTTTTTAAGCTACGAGTTATTTTTTAAAGTGAAAAGTGGTTTTTCAAAATTTCATATTCCGTAAGATTTTTCAAGAGAAATCGCATAATCGAACATAGAAAATATGAGTAATAGAATAATAGTAACTAAAGTAAGTAGTAAATATGAGTAGGAATAATAGTAGAATAATAGGAATAGAAATAATAAGTAACGAATAATTGATCCAAAAAAGTGAAAACCCTGAAATTCGCCTCAAATGTATTTTTCTTTTCGTAAAATATTTTTAACCTACAAAATCATCTTCTTCAAAATAAAATAATTATTTGTATTACAAAAAAGCGCCAAATCGTGAAAAAAAAACAGTCGGAAGTCATTTTCCGGAAAAGGTCAGTAATCTATTTAAATACAGAAAGTGAGTTCACTTTTCCAATGCTAACTGTTAAAATTTAATAATCATTCTAGTACTTTATTTTTCAAGCTATCGTACGATCAGCTTCACAATGGGACGAGAGAGCATTGAAAAATAAATCCATTAAGTCGATAAAGTCCAAATGGGTTCATTGATTGCAACCCCCCTGAAATCCCTAAGAACAAAAGCGGGATCAGTGACGATCGTGGAGAACAAAGCGTCGAACGCTTTTTGTCGCTTTATGATTTTCCTAAATATTGATGCGCATCGAACGATCTACAAAGCAGGATTAGGCTTTTTTTTATTTCTCCGATCCGGTGCAATTTTTGGTATTATCGGGTCTCTCGTGGAAAAGTGGAATAAAATGTTCGTGCTGATAAGTACGATATGAATCGTTCGATATATTTTCGCTTGTCACTCCGAGATTTATGTCCCAATGTTTGGACGTGTACCAAAGGTCGAATAGCTCTTCTACGTTCGTATAACTGGTGCCCTGTCATAAATACAATCCGATCAAGCAGCCAATAGAAATTAAAATCGTCTAAAAATTCGTATTAACTCCAAATGGTTTTTCCAAAGAATTTATCTTCCAGCGGACTTTTCTGAAAGTGGACAATTCTCGTTTCCTGTACGAAATCTCGTTTTAACGTATTTTTTGTTTTGTTTTTGTTTGAGCAGAGGATCTTCTATATTTGCCTGAAATCTAACAATTTGTGGTAATGAAAAATCGATCGGAAAAACATGAAAAGAGTTCTGGAATACATTTTAATAGAACGAAATTAGAAATTGTTTTTAAAATATATGAAAGTGATTTAAAATCATATGAAATCTAATTAAACTAAATAGGGAATCATTCTAAAAAAAATTTGGAACTGGCTTTACAAAATATTTACGTAAAATCAAAGAGACATTTTTTTTTAAACTACGAAGTGTCTGAAAAAAAACAATTTCAATGCAATCAAATGGAAAATCGTTCCAAGTAATTATAAAAAAAGTGATTATCAAAAACGATTCTAATAAAATCAAATGAAAAATCCTTCCAACAACATGAAACTGATTATCAAAAAACATTCTAATTCAATCAAATAGAAAATCGTTCTAAAAAAAGATGAGACCGAATGGAATGAAGAAAAATACTAATCTAGTCAGTCAGGCGAGACAAAATCGTCCGGAAGTGATTGTTCCGTCGTCCTTTTGACACAGGCCACGCGGAGCGTGTTCTATAAAAATCAATGTTAAGAAATCGACATTACCAATTGATGTCACAATCGTTCGACCCAACCCCAGGATCACCAAAAAAAAACAACAAACGTCCACCAGTTGAAGCTTCGTATCGACTGACACTACCAATTTCGCAGCTGTATGCCAAATCCAATAGCCTGCCTCTCTTTATTAGAGGGATAAGTGTGTGTACCTGGCAAGCGGACGAAAAATCTCAGAGCGTCCGGTTTTGTCAACTAGACCCACGAAGATTTTTATCGGAGGCTCCTGGGTCGTTCTTCTTTTTAACCTACAATAAAACGACGTTCTTCTGTTTTTTTGGTTTTTGAACTACATATAATTGTGACTTCTGTGGAATAAAAAAAAAGTTGCTTCTGTGTTTTCATTAGGACTAATTAAAGTTTCCTTTCCGCCGAATAAAAATTCTTTTTTAACGTCGGTTTTTTAAAAAATAGTGTGACAGAGTGGCCTTTTTCTGTGTAGACCACATTTCCGTTTACCACTCTGTCACGGCATTTTACGGAAAACAAACGTATAAAATATGCTGGTTAGAGAAAATGAAAAATTTCATAATATTAATAGATAAGAAAATATGGACGTTTATTCGCAACGAATTTAAAAACCGTAAATATCAATATTCCAACGAGATGCCATAATAAGATGAAGGACAGACTATTGTAGGTTAAAAATAAGAACGATCCTCCTACAAATTAATTACGTATTCCGTTTCTCAACAAAAAGTGATATAAATAATATACTCAAGAAAAAGGTTAAAAAAAAAGGGTTAATAAAGGTGAAAAAAGGTCAAGAAAAGTCGAGACCTAACGAGGAATGCACATGTATTGATTTTTTATCAAACCTTTTTACGAACTCCTTATCGAAGAAATTTCCTTTTAAGTTCCTTCCACGAATAAAATGTATTCCACAAGATTTTATTTTGAGCTCAACTGTCATGTTCTTTGCACTGACAGTAAAATCCATTTCGGTTCTTTTAATAACTCGGTGCTTCAACATCTTCAAAAATTAATAACGTCGCTTTTCATTATCCGAAATGCTGTCCATTTTCGTTGATTTAATAACTCGTTGCTTCAATAAATCCTCTGATTAATAATATCGCTTTTTATTATCCAAATTAATTATCTATCCAGGTATATATAAATTACTAAAATCAACCGTAAAAAATCGTTGGCCTGGTTGGAGATAAAGAAGATTAAAGGGACGAAAAATATCTGAGCAAAAAAATCAATCCAAAATTTTCGGAAATTTTCGAGGTTTATTAAAATTTTTCAAAATCGTTGCTTACTATCCAACACAGCCAATAGGTTATACGAAAAAACGATTATTCGTCAGAGAGTTCGATGAATAATCTTGTGGGCTGCTCCGACGACCACGTCATCCTTCAAAGAGGACGCAAACGTTGTGGACGATCGTACGATGTTGGGATTGACGAAGGCGACCAATAGTGTACCACCAAGGTGGGCAGACGTGTTTTCGAGATTACGGGGTCGACGAAAGGTTCTGTAGCGTTGAAACAACGTGGCTGACCGCGTCACCCTTATAGCTCGAGTGGTTTCTGCACGAGGAAATTGCGCGCTCGTGTGGTCCCTCAAATCGGGCGCACGAAACGTTCCGGCCTTTAAGGGCGTGAGTTGCAACCGATAAGGGACATTCGAGATGTATAGACATGGCCAGAATCCTGAGTAAAATTCAGCCTGCTGTGAGAAGAGCCTAACCATTTTGAGGACCACGATAAAATTGATTCCAGGACTTGGTAAAAATGGTCGATGATATCGCCTTGATCGTTCATAAGCGAAAGAAAAGCAAGTTAAAATTAATAAAATAAATAGATAAAAATAAAATTAATAAATAAAAATAAAATTAATAAATATAAAAATAATAATAATAAATAAATAAAAATAACGACCCCCTTTTTTGAGCAGAAATTCCACTTTGTTTCGACAAAATTGTTTTTATGACAGGACTTGAAATTACGAGGAAAATTGAAGTGAGAAACTGCAAGCTTAATTCAAAGTTGACAATTTTGAATGACACAAAGCTCATATCCAATTCCTGTCAAATAAGATAATATTCCACTTCGAATAAAGGATCACTACAGACTCGCGAATTGATTCGCGATTGGATACAGATCTACTAAAATATTTGTTTACAGAAATCATTATACACCGGATAAAGGTATCGTTTGGGATGAATTTTATCACTCGAATATTTATTTCGAAGAATTTATTTATTCGGGATGCTTAACTGTGTCGTAGTAGTATGTATAATAAAACATTGATTATCTCAATCGATTGGGACTGGACGGATAATAAAAAATTTGGATAACGTAACAGGTCTATTCAAAATTCACTAAAATTAACATCCCAAGTGGTAACTAATTATTAAATCAGTTATCTATAAGACTTATCATGTATGTCAAAATCGAAACTTGTAAATCGTTGATTTTTTCATTTCGGACTAACTTTTTGCCTGACGGTCTATTCGGTACAATCTTGATGTCCTTTTCAGTAAACTACTAATAGGCTTCAGTATGCGCATGCTCTCTCCATTTGGTTTTAATATTAATTCATCAATATTAAGGGGCGACTGAAAATAAAAATAAAAAAATTCGATCTCTCGAAGCAACTCGAATTTTAGAGAAAGATCGGAAGTATTATGGAGGAGTCAGAATTTCAAGGTGACCTTCCGGCTACAACGACGGAACTGCTTAAAAGTGGAATATCCTGCGATTTCCAGAGTTTGGTTGGAAAAACCTGTCACCTTCTTGCTCGACGATTTTGCGCAAGCGTAGCGAGAACTCGGTCGTCCAAGCTCGATTCAACGTTCCTACGAGACCGTAAAACTTTATGAGTTTTGTTTTTCCGGCGTGGATCTAGCTTGGGAAAATGCTTCGTCTACGTATATCGGAGCAGTTTCGTGCTCGAAAACCATTGCCGGAAGTGGGGTGAGAAGGTGAGTAGGGTGTACGAAATGAGGAGGACAAGTCGGAGAAACCGGAGGTACGGGGCAAAGGGCTTATTTCGACCCGCGCATCAACCCGTAAAAGCTACCATTCGACCGTTCATCCGCGAAGCACGTTCAACGTTATTTGTTTCATTTAATTTTTTATTAGTTTCGATACGCCTCGATAAGTCCCTATAACCTCGTTTACTTCCTCTCGAATTCTTCCTGAACTTTTTTTCGCAAGCGTGCTTTTCTAAGCTCGGACGAAAAGTTACTCCAAAACGAGGAAATCGTAGATTTAAGAGTTTAGATCATGTCCTACCTACTTAGCTTTACGAATAACTAATTTAGTAATAATGTAAAGCTTAGAAATCGAAATTTTACAGTTTTAATAATAATTGAAGTTGAGTTCGATAATATTGGCATGGTGATGCATTGAGGTATTTTCAGAGAGTGCACTATTGTTACAGATGCCCAACAACAGAATTGTTAATTTTTATATTTAATAAATACGTTTAGATTACCTCATGAATATTCACAATTATTAAAAAACTTAATACACATTGTATTTTTCAATTATTGGTAATTAATTCGTGGTTGAAATTAATATTTCATTATTTTATAAATTAACTTCCAAAGTATTTGTCTGAAACTTAGGACAATCAATCGTTCGATCCTAAATCTTGATGATATAATATTTTCAAAATATTCTGCGATTTAATTTTCTGCCATTCGTTTTACAACTCTTGACATTTCCAGCAGCTGTTCTCCCATAAGCGAGCATTTTAATTCATATGTCTATAACTGCTAAGTTATTCAGTGAAAAAATCTTAAATAATTAATATATTATTATTCAATCAAGAACTATTATTTATCGAATTTACAAGAATTTTGGCGATTTTTTAGTATCCATACATTATTATGTTAATACGTGAAAATGTCGGAAATCGTTTGTCTATGATTTTTTAAAACCAACAGTGGAGAAAATGTTCGAATCGAAACCAGACGTCCAGATAATACTCAATAAAATATTAAACTGGCAGACCATTGGTTTTAATGAGACCTCGACGCGCCAGAGAGAATTTGACGCAAATGGGAACTAACTTTTTGACATTTCGATCATTTATCCCCGAAGAATTTCATGTAACATTGGGTCATTCATTTCCCAGACGAATACAATGCTGAAGCAAACGCGAAGTGTCATTCCAATCTGCTGGCTCTTACATATGTATGCAAATTTTCCAGATGGGCCAATATCTGGAGAATATCAACATTTCAACAGCCAATATATATTTCACCATCTCATATACATTTTACGTGAAGATTATTAGTTTGAAATTTTTTATGGCTTGCAAAAAACGTCTGCAGATTTTCCTGACGCTGAGATTTTACTGCACTCTAATATCTTTCGAAAATTATCAGTCTCTTCAGCTAATTAATAATTAACACGAAGATTATTCATTTTTAATCTCTTATCACGTAAATGGACCATCAATTTGCTACAAGTCTTCAAATTTTTTGTAACCCTTTTTATGGTCGAGCATTAAAAACTTACGTATCCATTTTTATTAGTGGAAAACGATTTCAAGGGGTGCTATCACCCCTCGGAGAGAAATCCTTTTTTTTGTCGATCCAGCTATAATCGTTGGAAAAAATCGATCAATTCTATAAGCCGGATGAGAGTTCAAATACGAATAAAAATGGCGAAATGAAAATCGATACCCGATCCGCTATTTTTACTTTTATTAATATAATCCGGAGGAAACAATCCTATATTCTGGCGCAGTATTGATGCAGTGGGCAAACAAATATACATTGAGACCTCGATATTCGAACCACTTCGATTATTTTCCATCCCCTTTCAATTTCCCTGTTTTTTAATATATTTCTCAATGGCTTTTCGACCGGAAAATATACCTTCGAAGGATTATAAAAACCATCGAATGTTTTTTAGAAGATCGACGATGATGCAAAAGATGCTGCAACAGCGAAAGATGTAAATGTAACTAGACCAACTATCATTAATGTAAAACTTGAAAAAATGCAAATTAAAATTTTACAAAACGTCGTTTTGTAAATTTTTCTCAACTTTCACAATCTCTAGCTATCAAAATAAGTATCGCAGCATTATCGATCTTTTTGAAACGTCCAATTTTTATCGACCTTCATTAACAGTATTTTAATTTTAAATCTTAAAGTTATGTTAATTTCTTATTGTCTATCACTATTTAAAATGAATAATAATTAATATTCAATTAATTGAATAAATAAATAAACATTCATATTAAATATATAAAAATAATATTGAATCATGAATAAAAAAGGAAATCAAATACGAACGAATACTAATATCACGTCTATTAAATAAATATTTGAATGTTTTACTTTAAATAAACGTATAAAGAGGCCATTAATTCTCACATTTGTAGGTGACTTGATGCTCTTTTAACGATCTTTCATCCATGCTCTCCCTCCCCACCCCCTCCACCGCGAGTTGCAGAAAATCGGAATCTTGCTGTATGCGTAACATTTCAACTGAGCAAGAGCTGAATGACGAACAGTGTCAGGCGAGGACTTCTCGTCCTTTTCTCCGAGGTAGTCAATATCCGAGTGACGTTTCCTGTAGAATGGAATAAAAGTCGTGGAAATGGTATTTCGATTTCCATACACGTATGGTAGGAAAACGCGGTTATACAAGTCTATAAACTTAGTTGACGAGAACGAGTTCGGAGAGGATTCGAGGCTGCGAAAGAGACGTTGGGACGCGTCTCTTGGATTTCGTACGTATACACACAAATTTGGTGAAAGAATTTCACTCGACGAGCTTTCCCTCACGATTTTTCACGTTCCTCGAAGCCCGATAGATGGAAAAGCAAATGGGGAAGAATAAGGCGAATCTCTCATTCCGCGAAATATCTATCGTAGTTTGAGAACTCCCGTGGCAGTTACCGATCGAATTTCTACGCTTGGAAAAGACCTCGAGAATGCGGCGAAAAGAGAAAAACATTCAGAGACGAATAAGTGATTTTTTTTGGGAGAAGAAAGAAAATTGATTGTTGTTAAAAAAATATTATATTTTTTTGTTTTTTTTTTAGTAGTAATACTGAGTTTACCCAAATTTTCGATTTTCCAAAGTTTTCCAAAGAAATTGAATGAAGAGAAGAACGAAAATTGATTGTTGTTAAAAAAGTATTATATTTTTTTGTTTTTTTTTTAGTAGTAATATTGAGTTTACCCAAATTTTCGATTTTCCAAAGTTTTCCAAAGAAAATGAATGAAGAGAAGAACGAAAATTGATTGTTGTTAAAAAAGTATTATATTTTTTTGTTTTTTTTTAGTAGTAATATTAAGTTTACCCAAACTTTCGATTTTCCAAAGTTTTCCAAAGAAAATGAATGAAGAGAAGAACGAAAATTGATTGTTGTTAAAAAAGTATTATATTTTTTTGTTTTTTTTTTTTAGTAGTAATATTGAGTTTACCCAAATTTTCGATTTTCCAAAGTTTTCCAAAGAAAATGAATGAAGAGAAGAAAGAAAATTGACTGTTGTAAAACAAGTATTATATTTTTTAGTTTTTTTGTAGTAAGTAGTATTGAGTTTCCACAAATTTTCGTTTTCCCCAAGTTTTCCAAAGAATAAAAATGAATATTTATTTAAACCTGTATATTATTATATTTGATTATTTTTATTATATATTCTTATATTTACTGCTGACCTAGTTACATAAGAATACTTATTCCGTATTTATATTAGCACTTTTCTCGTTTTTTTGTTAAATCGAAAAAAAGTGCAAATACAACGTTTGGATAAAAACGCAACGCTTGAAAATATCTCAAAGATGCTGTTAATTTTTCATGACCGTACACGTTTCGAAGAAAACTTTATACGAAAGTCACCGTCAGATTGGATTGATTTTACAGTTGTATTTTATTTATCCCACAAACTAAAAAAAATTGATTTTTCGATTAGAACAACAATAGTCCCAAAGAAGACAAGCTTCATGGAAAAAATTACTAAATTTCAAAACAATACCGTTAAAACTTGCAGCTGCATCCCTTCGATCTTAGCTTTTCGCACCAATTTATCTAGTCAGGCGTACGTAGCTTTCCTCCTCGAAAGTTTCGATCTCTCCGAAAGTTTGATTCTGGCGCAAGGCGTGATGCAACACACTCGGCGAACTCGCATTTTTCTATAAGTCTCTTTTATCAAATATAAGACTCTTCGATTCTCCTCCACATTTTTCCCTCTAACGTAATCTGCTTACAGGTCTGAGCGAATTCTCGTGCTCCATCTTGCGCGCGTTACTTCGAAGCTAGATATGCCCCTTTTCGTACGGTCGAACTTTTCGTTTTTTTTTTACGCGAGGAATCTTGTTAGCTCTTGAAGTACACGACGTAAATACTCAGGGTGGTGAAGCTATGATGTTCATGGTCATACACGTATTTACGTGTGACCTGTACGAGAGAACTGGAAATGGTAAATTTACGAGGCTGAGGTCGTAAAAGGTCGAAGCTATTCGAAGGAACATTGGCAATAAAAATGAAATACGATTTTTTTCACGTCATTATTATTATCGACGTTATCAGTGTAATGAAACGAAGACCAATCATATTTCTTGAAGGACTTCTCGCGAATGCGCAGGCAATAAATGATTGAGTGAAATTGCCATCAGACTCCGATTTTCTACCACTCGGAGGAGGGGGGGGGGGGCTGGTAAAAAATGGAGTTTTAACCGTTTTTAAAAGCTACATCATTTTTAAGATGACCGTCCAATTCATAGAGAAAAAATCGCAGATTGAAGCTGACTTTAAGGTTACTGAATATAACTGCTAGTCAAACTTTAAACACGTTTTTGGGGAAACTGTGTGTGTGTTGTCACCTACTGAGGCATTGTATCCAAATAGTGTTTTCGTATGTTAAAAGTGCATAAAACATATTTTTTCTCATTTTTGTAATTTTTGTCATTTTCAATTTGTCAATTTGTAATTGTAATTTTCATAATTTCATAATTTTTCTTCAATAGTGTACCAATAATCAAGCCTATCAAACCCTACATCAGTATCGTCATTCACAATATTCCAAAATATTCATAAAAATGAATATATTAGCTTTATTTTCGAGTAAAAGAAGAATTCTGCCTTAAACTCATAATTTGCTGCCCAGTATCGATTGGTCACAAAGCTATCTGTCTCGACTGACAAAGATCGCGAAGAAGTTGAAATTTTCCATCGCGCGTGATGATCATCGTTAATACTTGGAACAAAAAGATATTGTCGAAGAAGCACGAGTTATAAAATCACCTGACATCCACGAAATCGTATCGATACTCCCTCTAAAGCCCCCTCTCTTTTCTGCGTTTCCATTGATAAGGTGGAGACACTTACATGAGACTCTACCTGAGGCTACGTTTGTGTCTTCTTCGTGCGTCATCGGGACACGCGTTAAACTTGCAATTCGATTTTTTTTTGTTCCTTATTTCCTCGATGTCCCCCTCCAGCTTTACGTATACATTATTGCGCGACAGAATACGATCGTCCGGAATGGATAAAACCCTGCGATATTCACCACGTGAGTGGTGCATTTTTACTGACGTGAACGTCAGGCCACGTCGCCCCGATTGCTGTTGAATAAACACGCAATACACTAATACACGTGTCTTGTTATCTCGATGATTGTACGCAGGTTTACTTGGAAAAATGCGGCAATCAAAGTTAGGTTAAACAATCATTTAAAACTGGAATAAAAATGATTCGAAGGAATGGCAGATGCAAGGGGTTGTTACACCCTTAAGAAAAATCTTCATCCCCTCGATGTCCCTTACGAGCTTGTCGGTACAGTGGGACACTGATTTTTCATTATCACAATTTTATTTTCATTTCTGTTCATTTTTTCTCTCCACTTTAATCTATTGCAATGACGCAATTTTATACTTTGATGACATTTGACCAGCAAGTCGAAAACATAACCGAAAACGTAAAAATAAAGCTCGAGACAATTTTATATGGACTTGAAGTTTTTTTTCAGACAAGAAATATTTTTTTTTAGATTTTAATTATAGCTTATCACAATAAATATTTGTATAATTATTAAGGTATTTTACTTACGATTGCAGTAAAAAAAATAGAGACATTGAAAAATAATTATTTTCGTTGCGTCGCAACGTTGCGAACTTCAATCTCATATTTTTATATGAGAAGTACACGGTTTCAACAATATTGGACGTTTGCGAAAAGATCCACGATGGGGTTATAATTTTTGCAGTAACCGAAGATATTGATGTCACTGGAGCAGCTGTGAATGACAGAAAACGAAAAAGTCTCTGCAATTAATATTGATTTATTTTATAATTAATGTGAATTTAATTTCATCTTTAACCATGTCAAAAATATGTTAATGTCGTTCGTTTCTTGACATCAATGTTAACTAGTATTTTATTAATAACTATCGCTTTATGTTTCATGATTATTTATTTTTTATACCATTTCAATCGTTTTTTATGCAACTCTGCATGTGTTAGAAAATCGGGTTTTCACTGTAATTAATAACTAATCAATAATAAATAATAGCATAATATAATATAAATTAATAATAATTCAAATTTCGTATCGATACGAATGTAAGGCTGTAATACATTTTTTATAGATATTATTATTTGATCTCCTACGAAAATTACACTTTTATTTTTATCAAAATCACTTATTGCTGGAAGCCACAATCGAAGGTGCATCGTGACTCGCCAGAAAGTCATAAAACGACGTGGGAACATTTGATAAGTCATTGATAAGAAAACGGAGAGGAAAGATTTGCGGGGGGAGGGGGGTTGAGCGTATAAAGTGCAGAAGACGAAATAATAATGTTGACAGGTTGAGAAATGAATAACGATGGGAACAGAATGAGGAAAAGAGCGAGACTGGCCAGGCCAACGAAAAAAAAGATTCTGGAGGAAAGTGAGCGCGTTGGCGCGACGGAGCTCGTACGACTCCAAAAGGGAATCGCGAGATAGCCACCGATGGAGAGACGAAAGAGGAGGTGTAAAATCGCGTGACTGCCAAAAGAGAAAGAAGGGAGATACGTACAGCGTCGCGGAAATGAGACAGATTTGGCCATCCGTAAAATTAAATTTAATAATATTCAGATTTTCGAATACAGATTTCTCGAAGATTATCGAGTTTTTCGATAAAATAAAAGTATCGGGCACTTCGTCTCTGAATCCCCGAGTGCCTGATGATCTACTTTTTTGAAAAAAATTATACGTTTACGAGCAAAGTGGTTTCGAAAATTTCTGTGGTTTTGTCGATCTCCTTAAGAGGCCAATTTAAATTAAAGATCATCGAATTAATACCACAAAGATTGGACTATCAGTTAAACTTTAAACGTGTTTTTGGAAATACTAATTTTTTTTTTAATCTTGGCCTTGTCTGACGTTTATTTTCTTTACTTCTTTTGTATTCATTATCGTAGTTAGTTTAATTAGTATATGAGTTTGTTTGATCGATTAGATTCTTTTTTTCGTTGCAAAATCGACGAAAACTATTAAAACTTGTATTTCTTTTAACAATACACGATTAAAAAATACTTGATCCAATTGTAGCTAATATTACCTATTTTAATAAAAAAAAGTCGTTTTGTTTTCGTTTCAGACCAACCTATAGGGAAAATCAAGTACACTCTTAGGGCTCTCATTTTCCGAGTTCTTTCACTAGATTGTTTATAACTGCTTTAATTATTGATATTTCAAATGAAATTTTATATAGAACATTGTTAATTATAATAAAAATAAATATCCAAAGCAATTGTTCAATTATCGTGCTTATTAGTTGAAAATTAATTTTTTTTAAATAAACTCAATTTTCAGGTCGTTACATTCGCGGTAAAATTCGATATCGATCGACCAGTTAATTACGTATAATATATTTGGCCGAAGCGCTGTTATAGAACAATTTTTATTTTCCAATATAATGGAATTCAAAATTAATTAGGGCACGGAATATTTTCGTTCTCTATGGACTGAATAATTCATGTGTTAAAGGAGATTGATGGAAATCTCTACATTAATTGTTTACGCTTTGGTTATTTAATTTCCGTGTTATTTATAAATTTTTAGTATTAAGCAATTGATCGTAGCGTGTACGAATTTCGGTCGTTCGACCGGGCCACGAAGCGTTACCAAACTGTACAGCAGCAGTGCTCTAAAACGTCGAGTGACTCAAGAATTAGGACGGTCGTGAGCACGGCATATTTACGGAAGAGCTTTACCTCAATAGCGTCAAACAATGATAAATACCAATGAAAGAATCCCAAAAACTCCACTTCCATCTGAAAACATATGGAACCGTAAAATTTCGTCTGAATTTCCTACTGATATTCACTAAATTTCCATTTCCTTCAATTATACGAAATCCCATATCCGACAAAACCTCTCAAATTTTCTCTATTCTAAGAACCAACGAAAAGTTCTCGAAGGAATGAAAATGGAAAATGAAGATATCGATCTCTTCTAATTGGTTTCCTAATGGAGTTTCCTCAAAGGAAATAAAGTCGTCGAAATGCCAAATTCCAATTTTACCAATAATGTGGTTTTCTTCATATCTGCCAAATGTCGCTCAGCTGACGGGGAACGCCACGTCTTTATCAGGCAATGAGGAAACTCGACTTGCTGTTCTGTCATGAAAGAGGCAAAGTGGTTAGAGTAGACTGGAGGTGGATTCGAAACGCGAGAAAAAATAATTCCGTGTACTTTTAAGCCTTAATGTGTGTTTGTATGCTGAAGAGAGAGAGAGAGAGAGGGAGAGAGAGAGAGAGACGACAGCATGAGAGGAGAGAGGAAACAGAAGTGTTGGAATCGCGAGACACGAAAGAGAGAATAAGAGGGGAAAGGTGGCGTGAGCTCTTGGGGCATGCGCACAAATCGTCCACCTTCAAAGCCGAGTGCCGCCAAAAAGCGAGTACTCGAGCTCAGTAGCGAGCAAGCCGGTCACCGAGTAACGCGCACTGTGCGGAACTTCTCGTTAAACTGAATCAGCCGGTACACTCCGATCCGTTTAATTCAGAGATAAAAAGAACGACGAAAAATTCGACTTGATCAATCGACGGATCCGTAAACTACCCAAAATAGCTTGTCAAGTAGCTAATTAGCAATCGTACAGAGTGACAAACGTAGGAACGAAAGTGAAAAAATTTAACGTCACTCGAGACGATCGGACAACCAAACGTTTGAAGTTTATTGAAACTGACGGTTTTTTTTTTGGCTTCGAGTGAAAAAACCTTTAGTCGGTGCTTCTTTGCCAACCGAGTTTTCTCGAAAGTGCGTGACGTTTTTCGACAGGTCGATCCGAAAAGACAATCCAAAGATGAAGAATGTACTGGAGAAACAAATGTCCTGGTTCACGTTGTTCATGACTGCTTTGTACTCTTGTAAGTAAACTTTTCATCCCCTACTTTCTTACCCCTGTTTTGATTTATATCATTAATGAAAACATTAACCACTCGCCAGTCAAAGTTTTCGTAGTTTAGGAAATGCTGCGTATTTTTAATAAGCCCAAACAAACTAAATAATAAATCTAAATACCAGTGAATAAACCCTATTTTTAATGAATTTAAACACTATCAAATCCAAACCCAAACACAGGTGAATTCGAATACAAACGAACCCAAACACAAACCAAAACCCAAGCTAATTCAAACATAATCGAACTCGGAACACAACCCAAACGAACTCAAACATAATCGAGCTCAAAACAAAATTCAAACGAACGCAAACATAATCGAAGTCAAACAAAACCCAAACGAACTCGAACATAATCGAACCCAAAACAAAACCCAAACGAACTCAAACATAATCGAACCCAAAACAAAACCCAAACGAACTCAAACATAATCAAACCCAAAACAAAACCCAAACGAACTCAAACCAAAATCCAAAAAAAATGTAAACCCAGACAAACCCAAACCCTAAACCACACACTATCCAAACAAATGTTAATCACCAGCCTAAATCTCCGTTTTTCAAACAAACCCTGGAGCAGGTGATGATGAGCGTGTAAAAACAAAATATTTGGTTTGTTCGTTCGAATTTTCGGGCTAAAAAAAGAACTGGCCGAATGTTCCTGTTTCGCAACGAACTGATATATTCGCGGTCCATTTTTGATCGCGTTGGATATAACGTCTGTTTATTTAACGCGCCATTCGTGATGCACTCGGCTGGTGGACAAATTAATTTGTTGACGTTCCGTTGCACCATAGTTGAAATTAAATTTAGCCAAGGCGGATATTCGCTAGAGGAGATATAACGCGAGTCAAGATTACGAGATCTATCGAAGCTCTGGTGGTGGTCGATTGAAAATGTAGAATCGTCGCGCGACTCGATGCGCCGTTTCACTTGACACGACTAATTTGTTTACGTTTCCTTCATTCAACCGCTGTTATGATAACTGAACTCATCATACTGACCTAAACCCGAGATCGCCGTGGTGGCGGCAGCCAAGACATGGACGCACGCAAATGCAACGACGCCTATTGACGTCTACGATCATTTACAATTCCTCGATCTCTCGGACGAAGCAAAATTAAATGCGATGTAGCACTTTTTGTCCTCACTTCGTCAAAGACTTATTTTTTTCTTTTTTTTTTCAATGAATTCCCGCTGGATCTGCATAATTTGCATTATGTCACTGAACAAAATAACAGGCGGCTGATTTTTCCAATCATTGCGTTGGCAAAAATTCGTCTCATTAGGAAAAAAATGCGAGTTGAGGGGTCAGGCTACTATGACGACATTGGACTTATCGAAAACATTGGGTTGATGACGGTGAGGGAATAAATAAATTCGGAGGGGTACATAGAATAATTGATTTTTCATTTGCACATTTATTTGCAGCATGTACATTAACGAAGTTTCATGAAAAATATTAGTAATTAAAAAGTACTTTATTGTATAATTATATAATCATAATTTATATATATTAATAATATGAATATATTCAATAGCTCTATAACATTGATAATAATTTTTATAGAAAGTACTAATAATGAAATTTGTTCCGAAAAATTGTGTGATTTTGGAATTTCGCTTCGTCATAAATAAAAGGAGTATTTTTTTTCTCAAAATTCATAATGTTGTAAAAACTTGATACAGATTATTCCTTCGTTATCGTGTTTCCATCACAGAACGAAAATCAAAATATGTTTCTCAATTTTTTATTGAAGATTGATATTATTAGTGTTAATAAATAGCGAAGAAAGAATATTTCGAGATAAAACGCAGATCCTGACTAGACCACTACAGAGATACGCAGTCACTCCAAAAAAAAGCAGTATACTCAAAAAAAAAAATCCTCAAATTCATCATACCCGGAAATAAATCCAACAAACACGAATCAGGCGACAATCGGCATAAAAAAAATGAAGAAGCCAGAGTTGGCTCGGAAACAGCGAGATACCAAATCCGGCTCCGGCAAAAATATTCCATAAAAAATCTTGATATTTTATCATCATAACCAAAATACTGAAACAAAAAAAAGAACGAGTATTCGTAATCGAACGATGTACATCGATGCCGGGACAGTTTTCCAAGATAACCAAGGTCGTATCGATAGACGGAAAATCATTATCATCGTTGGTTGTAATTACTTCAAGGAATTCTCGAATGATCCAGAGAGGCTCGATTCTCAGGGTGTACGTGTAGCAATGGAGATCGCGAGAAGAGACGAAGGCGAAATGACGAAGAGAGAAAGGAACAGAGAGAGAGAGAGAGAGAGAGAGAGAGAAATAAAATAGCTCTCTGTCTCGAAATAACTCGAGAGCAATGAGTGTGAGGCGGCTGGTGTTCATCAGTGTGCCTATCAAGAATGGTTACAGAGGTATATGTGCGATATACCAGCCAGTCACACCACGTGGTCACGTATTTTCCGTTACATCGTACGAGATGACGTATACAATTGCTATTGGACGAGAAGATGGGCGTGAGCCACGCGTTTTTTTTTTCTCTCTCTTACCACTCCCCCCCCCCCTCCCTCTTGCCCTCCCCTTTCCCCTTTACATATCCCTCACGCAGTACATTCTCTCACAAGTGAGGCTGGCGCCCGCACACCTGGGCCGCGCTGGCACGACTGCCACGAGGAGAGAATCGTCGGGTCTCCGGATCCGAGTTGTTTCTCTTCGTCGTTTCATCCGTTTCTCTCTCTCTCTCTCGGTCTCTCTCGGTCTCTCGTCGCTACGACGGCATCCGCATGCGCTTCGTAGTTACCTCTTCGTCGCCAACGATGCTGATGTTGGTATTCGTTTTACGAAATTGTGGAGAGAATGAAGAGGAAACGGGTCAAGATGAGCGCACCACCCGTCCGAAACGCGAATACTATTTGCGAGAAGACATTGAAAAGGAAATACACCTTCGAACCCAAACAAACCTAAGTTGGGGATGGTTGGTTTGAGATGAGAAATTTGAGAATAGCGGGATGAAAAGTTGCGTTTGTTTGGGTTTGTTTGGGATAGGGTAGGAAACCTGAACTTCGAATGACCAGAAGGCTCAAAATCCCGAATTTGAATATTCCGAAACGACAGATTTTGTACATTTTTGGGTTTGTTTGGGTTTTTTTATAATCAAGGGTTTTTAATCAAACTAACGAACCCAAACAAATCCAAACAAATTTCGTGCTTTTGCTGACATGACCTTTAGGAAATTTGCTGTTTAGGAATGTTGAGCCTCCTGGTCAATCGAAGTTCTTGTTTCCTACCCTACCCCGTCTGTCTGAGAAGAGCGTATACGACGAAGCAGAAACGGTTTGGGAGATAGTAGGGACAACAAAATTGGTTTTGTTTGGGTCCAGTTCTACTAATGTTCGATTGCATCCTCTAATGACTTGTAGTCATTGTTCCACCTAATTGTTTTTCACCTTCTCGAAAAAATCTTGTCTGCTTCGTCGTACACGTTCTTGTCAGACAGATGGTACAACATAACCAACTTTTCGTCCCGCTTGCGATTAATTTTTTTTAGAATTCTTTATATTAAATTTATCATCCCATTTGGGTTTGTTTGGGTTATTAAATTGAACTGTTTTTTTAAATTAAATGTAAACGGAATGAACAGTTGGTTTGGTTGTACCGTCTGTCTGAGAAGAGCGTGTACGACGAAGCAGACACGATTTGTCAGATAGCAGTCAACAAAAATTGAATTTTTTTGGGTTCAGCTGTTTCTTAATTTTCAATTGTACTCTCTAACGATTTCGAGGACGAAAGTTTGACCTCCACGGTTTTTTTTTTAATAGATCGTGTCTTACGAAATTCTTATCAGCCTCTTCGGAAGCAGAGAAGAATCTTCCTTTTTTTTCACTCATACTATTCCGTCTACGGAAGTTGTAAAATCGCAAGTACATTGCAGCGAAATTCTACTCTCATATGTGTGATCTTGACTTTTTTTTCGAAGCTCCGATTTTATTTTTGGTCAGCGTTCTGTATACAAGTGAGTATGCGAAAGCGTGACGTTTTTTCTTCACGTATCTTGGCGCCTTGCCTAGTTGGTCGATCATTCTGAAACACTCACGAATTCCGTAATCTTTCAAAAGTTGCACTTTTTTTTTTGTAAAACTCCGAACCTGTCGTTTGAATGTACGCCTGGCCGAATGCAAGACCCGTACACTTTTGCGAATTCATTCAAGCTGAAATCACCTTTCGCAGCTCCGTCATAATCGGAAATTGGCTAATGAAAGTCGATGAGCTTCGATATCACGGGAGTGTAACGTGTGCAGCTGAGCTTATTGCGTGATTCACGGATCAGTTTAGCGTGCCAAAAAAAACAACATTTATCGATAGGTGATTCGATATTGCAAAAAAGTTTCGGAAGGTTTGAGTTATATTTTTGTTTGAATTTTATAATCATTTTATTAAAAGCGAACGAGTATTTTCTATTACATGGAAGTTAGGATCGTTCGAACTTTAGTAAAAATTTTATTTTTCTTTATTACCTACATTTTTTAGCAAACTCAACTTGAAAGAAAAATTTCACATCCCTTCTGGGATCGACAATCTGAGTCGTAAAAAAAGTCGTGGAAATCGATAAAAATGAAGCAGGGCAAGTAGATAATAAAAAAATAATAAAAAAAATGAAACGATAAAAAGTATACGGAAATAAAATTGATAAATTAATTTTACAATTAATAAATTACAATACAGAATTATTATATAAATTATAAATTAATTTACAATTAATAAATTTCAATACAATACAAAATTAATTTACAATAAATTAATTTTAATTACGTTTAAAAAACTGTCACACGGTTAGATAAAGAACGTTGTGGGCAGCGAGTGATAAAAAAAGGATCAATGGTTAAAGAATACATAAAAGCTCGATAAAGTATCCATTGAAACAACTAAAATAAAAATCTCACCGTTATTAAACGACAATTTTCATCATCGTTTGCCCAAGGAAAACAAATCTGAAATTTCATCTAATTATACGTTTGAGTGGTCATACGTCACCTGTGTATATTTTCAATATTTAGGACCGTGAGTTTGCACCCAATTATAGTTGCAGGCCGTCTATTTATTCCGTCCGTGAATTTTCGATACTCGAAATGTCGAGTCTTCTCCCATTGCGGTAATAATTGGTCGTGAGTTTGCTGCGCTCTTTCAATTCGTACGTTCACCAGCGTGATCCTTCCATTTATTTTTTAATATTTTATGCGTACGCGGACGGTTTTCCTTTTCATGAAAATCACCAGGCACGAGTGCAGTCCCCGTAAACCATCAATTCGTGGAATTTCAATGAAATGTGCGTGCAGTAGTGCATACACGGGTACGTGCAAACTGAACTTCGATTCCGACCACAAACCCCTGTACGAAGAACTATTTCCTTTTTCCTCGACTGTACTTAACATTATTGTCGGTTGTGCGTGCTTTTTATGCAACTACAATAACGCGGGGGTTGCAGTCGAGAAAAAAATGAGTACGAGAGGGAGACCAAACACCCTTGAAATTTTCTACGAATAAAAAAATTTTTTTTTTAATGTAAATACGCATAATTTATACCGGAGGAAAAAAGCAATTTTTTCGCTTCACTTCCAGAGAACTTCTAAATATAAAAATTGTCCATTTAAAAAAAGACAATTGAGACGATCGACTAAACTACCCGAGAGTGAAAAAAAACGTGAGTAATCGGATAATAATATTCGTAACTATGAATAAAAGATGAGCAACGTGATTGCCATTTTTTTTTTGGGTCTGCAGCGATGACGAATGGAATAAAAGGTACAAGCTTGACAAGTAGACACGATTCAACTTATATCCCTTTGGAATTCACCTGCGAGGAGCCCTTTTGTGAATCCCCCCTTCTCCCTTTGCTAGCTACCAACCTCCCGTGGCGAACAAAATTCGTCTCGTTCGTTTCGATTCCTCGTCCTGATAGACCCCAGCCAACATATTTCCGTCTCCTCTTTCCCTCTCGTTTTCCTCTTTTTCTGATTCGTTCCCGCAGTATTTCACGATCTGAATCGAGCTTGCATAAATTTCACTCAATTCCAATTTGGCCGTCTGCAAGCGTGCAGGAGGTGTCCTTTTTCCCACCAGCTCAATGGTAGCACGAGAAAGTGGCGAGATCAAACGACTTTCATCAAACGTCAAATGACAACTGCCACTACCGGTAACAGGCAAAGTTAACGGTTTGACTTTTTTTATCCGCTCGATAAAGAGGTACACCTTCAAACTTTGATTATTTTTCGACCTGGAAAATATACTTTGTAACGCGACGTATTTACTGCAGTTGGATGATGTGGTGCATATCCATGTTTAACGAGTCATTGGAATATATGAATAGCTAGGCACATTGTAATTTGCCAAGCCCTCGGAACGTGGAGGGCCAAAAGTTTCCTGGTTGACGTTGCATTTAAAACCGGACACGTATCCGTGTTGTTCACGATCCTTTTATGGTGAAACTTTGCTATGGAAAACCTGTCCTCGACCTTGTTCGTACGAAACGTATATATTTGCATGTATTATTAATGGACTGTCGGAATTGTGGGGTGGATGGACTTTCGAGTTGAGAAACGTTGGGTATGGTCAACACTGGGATGGGTAACCGCCAAGTTGACCGACCAACTGGAAACTTGATACGTTTGGGTTGCTTCATTGAAATCTGTTCACCATAGAATCAGGAGGTGATAGGAAAGAAGGGAATTTATTCTGCCAAGGGTTTTCGTCAGCTTCCTGGTGCCCATGGAAAAAAGCAGTACGATGACTCCGGACGTTGGGTAAGGTCAGCGAAGGCCAGCCGGAGAGTGATTGGAAAGGGATCCAGTTGGAACCAATTTCTATTCAGTTTCTCAAGCTTTGCAAAATGGAATACGAATTTGTTTTGAAATATGACGAGTGGGAATAACATCGAAGAGCTTTTAAATTCTTTACATACTTTCACAGAACCCTTGATTCGCTCCCCTATCCCTCCACTGAGACGGCGACTTCTCTCAGTCGATTCAACTTCTTCGCTGATTATACACCTCGACGAGCTTCGACGAACTTTTGCAAATTGACGTACAATCAGACCGGATGTTACATGCATCGACCTTTCCCATACCCCCTACGCGAGGAATCCATAATTGTTCTCCTTCGTATGAATTCCGTGCGTATCCGTGTATAGGGGTGCGTCCGTATACATATTAGTGTACGAAGGAACTTAAAAGTTTTTCACTCGGCTACCGTCGTCGACATTCAAGTTTTACGAATTTCAGATTCACCGTTAAAAGCTCCGGTTACACTGTAATTAGGCCCGACATTTATCGACGTAGAAAATACGTCGGGGTTGCCATGCATATGTGCATGTTGTTAACTACCGAGTCGTAGCTAGGATGCTTCCTGGCTTTTTATTACGACCTTGTGGTATATTTAAAATGGGAATTATCGATTCGATTTTTTATTCTTTTCCGTCACTTGGTAAATAGCGTAGGAGAATACACATCGTCCAGTATCAAAGAAGGAGTATCGATGATTCGATCGTATTTGAAAGAAAAGTGCGAACCTTCTTCCAGCTGTTACAGACTGTGAGCTAATGGATGCACATTGGTGGATGGTGGGTTCGAAATCGTTATTTCCTACTGTTCTTTTGGATAAACACTTTGGACTGTCAATAAGCGTAAAAAACAAATGGAGAGATTCAAAATTGATGATTCCTATTTATGAGACTCTTTCCTATTTCTGCCTCTTCGTCGCTCCTCCAAATTCTAGATTGTTCAACTTTCCATCCGAAAATCATAATCTCCGATCTAATCAATCCAAATTCCATCAGAGATTCCCTCTTATCGTTTGACCCAGATCCAGCAGACGACCGGAAATAAACACGCATCAGCTATCTCACGAACACTATTGAAAACTATACACGTAATTTCGCTTATCTTTGGCCGGCGCATCGAAGTCTGCAACGTCCGACCTTAACCTTACCGATAACCCGATCCTCGTCTGGCGCAGAGTCTGACTGAATTGAGATACACTCCTATCTCTTTGTTGCTTCATTCCAGAAACAAAACGAACGCGGAAAAAATGAAAAAAAAAAAAAAAAACGTATCTTCAGTGCAATGTATCCCTGACATTGGAAATTCCGTGGGATCGCGAACTCCATCAGTCGAGATGAAGTCAACGCCTTTTTGTCCTGCTACGGAAAACAATTCTCGCGACGATACGAGTACAAGGAAAAAAGTTGTTCTTCGACCGGTTTTCGGTCACGAAGACTCGACCTCCTCAACGTATCGAGGATGTACGTGCATAGCTTTCCGTTTCTAGAAAGGCTCGAATAACTATAAACAGATCATGAAAGCCCTGCAGACCCTTAAGGGGAGCATCATCGTTCGTAGAAACGACGCTGAAACTCTTTTTTTTGAAAATAGTGATATTGGGTGGGGGTAAGCTGATCGGAGAAAAATACTGGAGCGAAAAGAGTGACGAGGTCAGTGATTCGTTAAAATGTTGGCGATGCACATTAAAATCTTCGGGTTTTGTTGAATTCGTGATGCGGCACGCGATTCGTGATTAACGTCTCTTTCTTTATTTTTTGTTTTATTGTTTTTTTTTAATTTGCATGAAAATTAGTGAAAAAGGAACGCGACGACTGCAGGGTTCTGCGTCATGAGGTTTTTGCCGTTTCCACTCTTCGGTGTGACGACCTTTCAACTTCGTCGTCAAACTTACGTCAGGACAGTATCGAGACAAAGAATATTCTAGATATACCTAATCGTATTTTCGAAGCTCAGTGGCTCATTTGTCTCAATGTTCACAGCTACAACCATAGTGGGTCTTCGATTTTGTACCACTTGGGGCGTTCGGGTGAAATATCGGTTCGAGAAGAGAGATGTAGCTTGAACGTTGTTCAATGATATCAAATGGAAAAAGCATCTGCACTCTGAATCCTTTATCAGTTAGTTGTAAAGTTTGGTTACAAGGGCATCGAATTACCTAAAAATATAATAAATATTGAATACGATATTCGTACATGCAACATAAAATATTAATAGTTTTTATATTATCAAATCTAAGTTATATACTATTTAATATTAATTACAAAGTCTCAAAAATTTAACTTTTTGAAAATTATTTTATTGAAAGACATCTCAGTTTGATAATTTTGGAATTCCAACTTGAAATGTAATTATTATTTATTTTTTAATCATGTTTTTATATATAGTGATAATAGAATTTTTTTATTGTTTTTCCATTAATTAGTATTTCCAAATCTATTCAGAACCGTTATTCAATTTCCGACAATTTTACCAATGCAGATCTGTGGTATTATCGGTATTGAAAAAGTGAACAATTTTATCAATATTCAAATCGACACGATGAGGGCGAATCTTCGCGAGCACGAGGCATTGTAACAGGAGTTGATAGATATCACCAATACATTGTTAGGAGGGCGGACGTGGCGTGATATCTGCGAATTATACAACCAGACGCCTCGAATAACGAGATAAACTGAATCCAATATGAGCTCATATTAGCAGACCCAAAATGTCGTGTAGAACGATAGCTAATAGGAATCAGAATTGTGGTGTGAATTCTACTTCTATTTTGTTACCCCTTATCGAATCCTACCTAAATCCTAGCTAATCGAAATCAAAGCGAATCAAAGCTGATTGATAGGATTAATTGTAGGTACTCCTACCGATAATGGGAAAGAGGTAGTTTTCGGATAGCCGCAAATTAGGCAAACATGATCATGTCGAGTTGAGAAAATAATTCCAGAACTATTAGCTCCGGAGAATTCGTACCCGTCAGAAGCGCAAATTGTACATACATCGTCTACAGGCCAATAACAACCGAACATCCGCAAATGTGACCACGTGCGTGGGAGGCTTACTCTTGTACCCGCGTGCGGACGCAATCAACTGCCCCTGACTCTCGTTCGATCACCAGTACTAATTCAATCGTCTCTCCAAACTTTATCGCGCCTGATCGTAATCGAACAAATAAAAGGTTATCGACATGTTACGGAGAGCCAAAGAGAAGCGACAATCGTCCATGTTTTCCGGCGTCGACTAGGGAATGACTCAAAAGTGCACAGGAATGAGAATCAAATTAAACGATTCAAGAGAAATCAGAGATATTTAATATTAATAGCTAAAAAACAAAATTATAAAGAAGACGAAAAGTTGGATCAGTTACAGAATCTGTCTGGTAAGAGCGTGTACGGCGAAACTCGAAAACTATTTGGGACAGAGCATTGGAAAAAAATGCCCACATACTAATGAATGGAAACTACGATGCTTGATTGCTAATAAGTAGCTCAGTGGTCTCCACTCTTTATAATCGCTAGGAATCTCTGAAGCATACTACCCACATGGCGCAATCTGGAAACAGCCCCGACACGTCTACCCTTCCCAGGAGTTCCACTCCAGATCACTCTAGCTTAGCTGCATCAAGTATAATTGATGCAAAAAGATATCAAAACAGAAGCGTCATCCACAATACTGCATCCTAACTCTATCCAAACGTTTCGCTCATCAAGGGATCAACGTATTTTTTTTTCAGCCAATGGATTTTCGTTTCCAACCACGGTCAGACTGTCCCTTTCTGTAAAACGCATTTTGCCTAAGGGGTCGCGCAGTCATTTCGCGCTCGAATCAACCCTTCAACGTTTTCCAGAAAGAAACATCAGGCGTCCACGCTTTTGTCAAACAGACCGCAATCCGTTTTAGAAATGTCTATAACTTCTAAATTAAAGCGAATTTTACTTGGTTTGGAGGGACTTTCGGAATCACCCGGAAGCCAAGCACCCTCAAAGCCACCAAGGACTCCCTTGGACTCCACGCTTAAGCGCCGCCCTCTTGAAACGAGTTCACGAATTATTTGTTCGGTCGCGTGGTATCGGTGAGAGTGAAGCGAAATCCTCTTTCCCTCTCGCGTTCTCTTTAGCGTTCCTCGCTAAAATCACGGTGAGTGAGTGAAAGAGAGAGAGAGAGAGAGAAACGTGTTAACGCGCGCGAGGCTCGTGACGTCGAAGGCGCGACGTCGTGTATTTGCGAGGTGCGCTCTTACGCTATCGTACAGGCGCGTGTGCGTGAGTGCGCGCTCCGTTGCGGCTCGTGCAAGGCCAGACCTCACCAGGGCTTCTCCTGATTGGTCGAGACCGCATCGTACGATGGTCCCTCTTGTTCGCGTTATAAATACCATTACGTTCCGTTGCTGGTGCTTGCCGGTCGCCCGCGAGATACACGCGCACACTCTCACCTCTCCGCTCACACGATTGCTCCGAAATGAAAAAAAAAGGAATAATAAAATCAGCCGCACGAAAACCCCCTCACCGAACCCTCACGAGTCTCGTATATCGAGTTCCTCCGTCACTCGGTGCCCACATAAACGTATCTACACGCATGCGTGACACGCGCCAATGAGTACAAAAAATATGTGGGTTTGTTCGGGGGGAAAGACGGGAGGAAGAGGAACGGAGAAAAAGAGAGAGAAGTACTCAATAACTCAAACTCGCGTAAAACCTCTCGAGTTCAAATATACAGAGGAATGACACGAGAAAAAACTTACCGTGACGCCGGTCAGTTTCAATCGTCCGTTTAGGTATGCAAAAAAAGGTATAACAGAAACGCACCAACGGCCAAAAAGAAACACCGTTTCGTTGCGCAACCAGGGAGAATTTGATCCACTTTGGAAAAACACTTGCAGTCCGACAAAAGCATTCCTGGTAAATTGTTGAGCGGAAACGGCACCCGGAGAGAAATTTTAACGCTGTACCCTGATTTCAATCGGTAGAGCGAAAACGGCGCGAGATACTGATTGTTTGGATATGACTGTGCTGCTCTTCTCCAAGTGGATATGAGCCACACTTTTTATTTTCCATCATTTTTAACGCGTCTTTAGCGTGGTTTCAAAAAAAATTTTTTTTATTAATTCATTTTAGAAATTTGATAAGGACATTCGTCGATCAATTTGACATTGCCTGATAAAATTTCGCTAAATTCTGAAGAGTCGTTTAGGAAATCCATGGATATTTACGATTGTGTTCTGTCTTACCGACAGATCAGTCATTAGATCAGCCGGTCGTTGGTGACTTCCTAACTACCTCGCCTGTAACCCTAGGGTGTTCATTCCTTGTCCAATAGGAAGAAAGAGCTTTACGTTTATGACCGATTCAGATGAATATTTACTGTCTGAAAAAACACATTGAAAAAAGGCTCACTTCGGATGACGTTGAAACTCGTATCGTTTCGACGCAACGATTTCTTTCCTTCATCTTTCACGTTTCTACAACGAAGTTTGAAATGTTTTTCATCTTCTATGATTTACATTTCGATTTTTATTATTACCGAAAAAGTTTTTTTTTTCCAATTAAATTTCGTTCTAACTAGAAACGTAGAAAACATAAAATCGCCAAAAAAAGAACGATTGATGAATTAGGAAGAATGAATTTTCATTGCATCGATGCAAACTCTAAAGTCATCATTTCGACTGAAGAAACATTTAGACCGCGGTCCAAAAGTTTTTGTCCCATCGTGACATAATCTACTTATGGAAACGAGTTGGATAACGCGATATTGCTCGCACATACTTTCAGACGCACACGTAAGGGCGCCTCATTTTTTTTTATTCTCGCTGATCATAAGTACATACCGTATCCCTCGCACGTTCTATATTTATTTCGAGCTTTGCCTCGATTTACTTCTCGTCGTACTATACGTAATATATTTACCTATCAGCGAGTACGTAGTAGAGGCCCACTCGTCAATGAATTATTATTTTATCGTCTTCCGATATGCGCATGTGTCAAGACACGTTTGTGCATATGTGCATGTGTGACCAACACCAACATGTTTTTCTTTATCAATGACTATAATGGCCCGAGTGAATTGAACCTTGCACCACGTTCGTGATAGAATACTCAGACATTGGGACGCGATAACGGAAACTGGAGTATGATCGTGCGTACTCCAGCTATTACTTAATTACGATTACAATTATCTTTTGGAACGAAAGTGCAGAGAGAGCTCTAGAGCTCTTTGTTTGAGGAAATAATCAGCTGTGGTTCTTCATTCCGTTTGTGACTGCTGATGGATTCCATTGCGCGAAAAGTGCTCGTAGAGTGTTGGGCTACGGAATATACAATCAATTCTACACCAAATTTGAACTTCTCAAATCTGTTTGGTCGATTAACAATGTAGATATTATTTTTACGACGAAAATAATTATTTTTTCATTTTTCAATTTTTTTTTCGCTGAAATCGTAAGTAAAGTACCTCAATAATTATACAAATCTTTATTGTAATAACCTAGAATTCAAATCTGATAAAAAATATTTCGCCTAATAGTGGATCTAAGGAAATGAAAAAATGAGAAACGAAATTTCATTGCGTCGCAACGATGCGAACTTCAAGTCCATTAATTTTGTTTATTTTCTTTTGTTTACGTACTATTGTTCGCAATTGTACCATTTCCTTTCACGATGACCTTTCATTCTACGATTAGAAAAAAATACATTATGTTTGAGTGACCATATAGGTCTTGAATAAAAAATAAGATTATATTTCGAAAATGTTTTCGGACGTTTCTAGTTTTCCGACAGCTGACAGGGTGCAATTTTGGGTTTGTTTGGGTTTTCCAGCGAAAGACATTTTTGGAATGGGCGAATGTATCGATACTGCAATATACATACTTTCGAATAAAAAAATTTGGATAAACTTGGAATTGTACATTTTTAAATAATAATTTCCAAAATTTACAAATTTTTCGGCCGAACCAAATGAGAATCACTGAAATCATTGTCGAGTCCGGTGTAAAGTAATCCCAAGCGACTTTCGACTGATTGTGAGTTGAGAAAATCTCGCGCTCTATCATTCAGACGGCGACGACATTTTTTTTTACGTAATCAACACTGGTTACGGAGTATCGAGTGTCACCCTTCCCATACTCGCGATATATGTGTACTCGGTAAGCCAGTAAACCGAACGACCCGATTTTATTGAGTGTAGATCTTCCGGATCTATAAATGTCACGTTACTATTTCAATAAACAGATGTGCATGAAATGTCGAGTGGTTAACTTTTAAGTACGATGACATTCGTATCCGTTTCAAACGTATATGAGAATTCAGATAAGGAAACTACGCAATCATCGAATGATTCATTAATATGGAAGATCTATAGATCACTCGAGTAAAAACGTCCTCCAATGCAAAATGAACGAAATTGAGTTTTAGATAACTTTATTAACTTACGTAAATGAATTATTAACATAAGTGAATGAATTAAATAAGGAAAATGTGGAAGGGCTGAAATTTGACCTAAAGGACAACACAGAACAATTGTTGCAATTCTTTTATCGCATATTTTTTTTAGCGAATAATTTTCGTTCGATAAAATTTTGGCTATTTAAAAAAAAACGACGGTGATTAAAAAAGATCGACGTAAGTAGACATTTTTTTTGTTCACTTACGATGAAAATCTAAAGAACTTAAACAACGGATTTTCGTGCTTTTATCAGCTTCTACACATACCTAACATTTAAGTAGCATAATTAGTAACCAACCTACTTGGTTACTAATAATGTATCTCGTTATCTACTTTTCTTTATTTTTGGTTTTCCTAATTTTCGGTGGGGCTTAACGAAATGTGTGGGTGGAGGCGAGGAGCTTTGGGAGAAAAATGAACTAACGACCGTTTATGTAATCTCCTCGTAATTTCAGTCCCTCGAGTATCGTATCCTCGGTCCCGACTCTCATGTAGACAAATACATTTTTCACGAATACCATTCGAGTATGATGTTTTTTTTTTTGGAAAAGAATTTCAGAATTTATAGTGGAGCGTCCCTTTTTATCTCTATATACTATGTAATATTATGTAGCTATATGCAAAGTTGTAAATATCGCCTTTTTACGCGGTCTTTTTCAATGTTTTTTCGTCTGTTCCGTGCGTGCAAGGAAACCCTTGGGGACCACGATAAAAATAGAATAAAAGCTCTCGGCGCGTGTTTAATCAAAATAAAAGGGGCGAAGACTGAGGGTGGAGTTGACAGGGGCGAAAAACCATTGGTTTTTTTTTTCGTTTTTCCTCGTCGAGTGTCACGGTAAATTGCAGGAAAACAAATTCAAAACCATTCTTTTTTTCCTTCATACGTGTACAACGTGCCTGTACTTTTTTTAACGGCCATGAGTATGATTGGGGAAAATATGAGCCGGGGCCATTTTCGAGACAATGGGACATGCATTCTATGCATAAGATCACCAAAGATTTTACAGGCTTGTTTTACCGTTGAGAATTCGTTATTTCGTTTTCAACGATTTATCAGTGTTAGTGATTACCAAATTTGCAATGCGTCGCTTGGACAAAACGACATACATTTTTAAGAAACGAAAGTCTAGACATAATGCTCCGATTATTGGGCAGTCATCAACGATATATGATAATGGAAACCCACGAGGAAAACTAGCCTGATAAAATTGTTGCCAATTAATTTCTAAAGAGTGGGGAAATGGACGACAGTCTTGTCTTCAGATATTGAATTAATGTTTATGTGCCCTATTTAACCCAATTACAGATCTACGTATATTTTATCAAATATATGTATCGTAATGTGTCGACATTTTTTTTAATCAGAAAAATGATCGAATTTACGTAGTGTTTTACAAAAGTTTAAATACAAACGTAATTAAAATTTTTTAAGTAAGACAGAAATTTTCTTAAAATTTTAAATGTTACGAAAAAATATTCTTGAAATTTTAAATGTTACGAAAAGGAGAATAGAAATGGATGAAACAATTTTTTACTAGTATGTGGTTCTTCACCCCATTGATAAATTAGAAGAAATCAATTTAACTCAAAATTCGAGTGATAAGTGTTCACCGCGGTGGATTTTCGTTGCAATTTACTGGCAGAGGAATTTTCAAGCATCATTATGAAAAGTTTTATCTGTCGAATGGAAATTGCCAGATGGTTAACCGTTTCGTGATTCCACCATGAAGCATTTCACGGATGCAGTCACCGCTGTTTTTTTTTCTCCCCGAATCGATTTCACGGGTATTCTTGTCCCATCAAATTTCCCAATGGATTGCCAACTGACCGCATTTTTCAGGACGGTAAATATTCGAGGGTGTACATCCCTCTGGTCTACCGGGCTGAAACACACACAGACACGTCCAGTGAACCCGAATCAAGTTTGGGTTCTCGGACCAGGGGAGCACGGGGTTGCGGGGATAGGCCAGGAAAGTTAGTCGGTTCGGCCGCGATGACGACGACAATGATAGTCGAAGCAGGATAAACGATTTCCGGCGATTATGTAGTCTGTCGATGTGAGTTCAGCCGTGAACCTCAACATTGCGGTAATTGTTTCTAACGTTTCCGCATCCGATATATTCTCGATCAATCCTTTCCGGTTATTTCGGCTTACCGATCCAAGTATATCTATGGACTAATACCGGAACGATCATAGTCGAATTGCCCAAAATAATGATTTTCTACCAGTTGGTATTTTAAAAATCCTCAATCACCGGAGAAATATTGAAATCCAATGAAGGAAAATGGGAAATAGTTGATATAGTGAAAATCACGATATCAATCCTTGGTGGACGCCTTCCTTGGTGGAGTCCTTTGTGCCAAGGTTCCCTTTGAAATGTAAAGGGTTGTCGTCTAAACGAAATTACAAGTTTTGTTTATAATATTTTCTTTCCAAAAGTATGTTTGGAAGTCTTCAGACCCTATCAAATCCCCATGGGATTTTGACAGAAACTCTGCATCTGGGGTTTCCACATAGGATCCAATTGGATTCTAGTCTGATTACAGAGTGACGTTTTGGAATTATTTTTATATACATTTTCCAATCTTCAATTAAATTTAATTGTTCTAAAGAGAAACATTTTTTCCCATTCGAGCAAGACGAAACGTATGTCGATGTCCATAAGTCTACCAGCACCGAATATAACCTAAAATTTCGTTACTGCCCATGAAGTTTCAATGAATTCCCAATACCTATTTTCGGATCGTCTATTTCTGTTTCTTTTAAAGTGCCTGACGAACATTACCACGTGACAATCGAGTGCAAGAGAGATAGTCGAAACGTTTTAAACCGCGATTTCTCAAGAACGAAACATTTTCATCGAAAATGGCAACCAGGGGGCCCTCGGTGCCATCGTCCTGAATGCACACAACAAATTTCATACCAATTGATTCAGCCATTTGGGAGAATAGTGGTTTCAAAATTTCGAAGTGGACGGAAGCGTGTTCGTCATGCCCTTAACAAAAAAAAAAACAAATTCCTCGCAGCTTGTGGTTTTTGTTTATCCAAGTTGATCATCCACTCAGGTGCGTGCAGTTTGCTGTATTAAATAGGATGTAGTACACCTTGGTATATAAAACCACCAACCACCCTTGGCTCGTTCGGAGATAAAGAGGGTGCGCTCGATTACCCCGAATGACCCAATCAGCGGAAAACGAACATCGTCGTAAACAAAAAAATAGTAAAAAATAATCAGGCTTGTACTGAATCTGTAAAAACCGTGAATTCATCGATATTTGGATAAAAAAAATCTCCGTGAAACTGGGATATCGCAGGTCGGATAACCTCGGAAAGTGATGCTTTGTACTCGATCCCTGATAGAGAGGGGAAAAAAGGGAGAGAGATTTTCCACTCCAACGTTATGAGAGCAAGCATTAAGTGGGTCAGTAGTGATCCCGAACGAGATGAGCAGTTCACTACCCTTCCTATCACTTCTACAGACTCTTTTCTGCCCTAAAGCAGAGGGTGCGAAACCCCTCCCTCCCTGCAAAGACCATACGAACGATGAACCCTCAATGTAATGGGGAATCGATCTTCTCGAGTGATACACCCTCGAGATATCCCCTGTGATGTATGCACAGAGATAAATATGTCGATACGTATATAGGGGGAGTCATAAAACTGTCGATTAATGATTCATCGATCGTCCTAAGCAGGCTATCGACGACAGCCGATAGAACCGCCTTTCGACGTCCTCCGGGTCCTGAAAAATGTTTTTTTTCTCTCTGATATTAATATTATAAAATTCTAATTTTTTAATGTAATTTAAAAAATTTTTTATATTAATTGTACTTCTTCTAAATATATAATTGCGATATATTGTATTATATATCTTATTATGTAAGAGCACAATTAATATAAACGAAGAAAAAAATTACATTAACATATTATTATTTAAAACTATTAATATAATTGCGATTATTATTATTATAATTATCGCAATAATAATTATTATTTTAATATCGATTATTATTATTACAGATAATTAACGATATTATATCAATCGCAATAATATTATAATAATTATTATATTATTAATATTATATAATATATCGCAATTATATATAATAATATATATAATTTCGATCCTTTACGAAGCATTTTTATGGAAAAAGCTAGTTACCTGCTTATAGTCGAATGCACCCTACAACGGTCTTCAGCGAGATACGTAGCTGTACACGCTTTTGTAAAACGGACTTTTACTCGTATTTATGCGTGAACGATTCTTTTTTATCGAAGGTTTTCCATTATACTGATGTATTTTTATGTGGAGTCTTTCCTGAGAGACTTCACTTTATATCTCTTTTTCCTTCCTGGATAAATTCTCTCTTCAGCACGTTTCATGCAACGAATTCGCTAATTTAGCAACCAGTCACGAACGCGTTGTCTTTTCCCCGAGTTTGAGGGCACTGCGCTCGAAGGGTTTTTATTCACCATTGAAATAATGACGACGAAAAAATATCGGTGAAGTTCGGTTGAAATAATATCAGTCCGGAGAGGATTTGAGGATTCAATGGTACAGGCAGCGAAAGAATAACAGAGAGAAAGAGAGACAGAGAATGTAACGTTCGTTTAAAAATGAACGATAATTTTCAAATTATCGCTAGTTTTTAACGACTTTTCGAACGTTTCAATCGGTAGCTCAAATGGAAAAAGAAATTAAAAATTGTTCACCGTTCCTGTAAAACGTACGCGATATACTCGCTTTTACAATTGCATCGTTCTTTCCCATCATTTTTCGTGCACATTTTTTTATCCGGATGTTATCTTTCTCCGTTTTTATATTCCATCAACAATGAAACGTTTATTTCTGGCAATATCCTACTTCCATTTACACAAATGAGTTTTACGTATTCATGCGGTGCAAACAAGAAAAAAAAATCGCATTCAAATATCCATTAGGTCAATTCGAAAAATGTTTGCTCGATGTATTTCGAAACAATATACGTATTTTTTATTTAGTCCAAACGCGAATTCTGTCAACAAAATTGACTGCAGAAACTTTAATTAAATTGACTTTTCGAAATAATAAAAAAAGAGTAGAGTCTATCAATACTTTTCAGTGTTTTGGAAAACGCCAGTTATACTTTTTTTTCAATCAAATTTTTTTCATTTTTCAAATTCTTTTTCGATGTATTATTTGAAAAATGAAAAACCGTTTAATTTAAAAAATGGTTAATGGGTCGTAAATCCATCAAAATTGTATTCTTTTTTTTGTCGATTAATTTCAATTATCTTTGTAGTTTTCTATTGTTAACGAGAAAAGTTAAACGACAGCGAAGGTGATAAAGTCGTGATTGGTATTAATCGGCCTCTGGCCCCTTTCGGGACAATCGGGTTGCACAGCCGCGGCTCGGAAAAGCTCACTGCTAGGCGCATTTGCCGATAATTTAGATAGTCCGTAATTGAATTTAATGATGCACAGCCCCACTGGTAACAGCTTCTAGATACGTGTACACACAGTTACGAAATTTCCTCCAGAATTAAGGCAGCTGAAAACGTTCATCAGCTATTCACGCTGTAATTGTTACGGGGTGTTTATCTTCGTCGAGCTAGAACTAAAACGACGCCTCGAAACGCTCGGGGGTAAATTTGGGATCTTTGATTAATCGTCCGATCGCACCACTGGGATCTAACGGCTGAACTTTATTGTGTCTCATTAGTAGCTCGCTTCATTGGCCTCGAACGATAAACGATTGAATTCGGTGCTCATTTATTATTTTACGAAAATTTCACAGAGATTACATCAAATAATTAGTTTGCATACGAAATTATTTATGTGTAATAATTTCCCATTAAGTTTTTCAATAAAATGATTATTTATTTTTAATTGGTTGTAAAGTGAATTCGATAATTAATATTCTCTTTGGTTATGCTTCGTGTCTCATTAGTAGCTAGTTTTATTAGCATTCAAAATTAAAAAAATTAATTTAATTCGATCCTCATTTATCATTCCATGAAAATTTCATGCAGATGGGATCAAATAATAAGCTTGCATTTAACAGAAAATTATTTAACAGCAACAATAACCAATTCACCATTTCAATATAACCATACCTTTTACCTTCAATGGTTTATCGAATAAATATAATGTTTGTATTTTATCTCTGTTTCAACTTTATATCTCATGAAACGCTCGTTTTATTGGCCAACATCAGAAACCGATTAAATACGATTCTAATTTGGCAATCCCACACGAATTTCGTATAAACGAAATCGAATAATTGATACGGTTATTAAATAATTCATTAGCGATCATTTCCAATTAAGTTTTCCAATACGAGGATAATAATAATTTTTTTTGTTTGTTTTTTGTCATGCGCTCCATTGGGGTATACAAATTCATCATTGGATTCGTCAGTTTTGCGATATTAATTGGAACGAATAATTGTGATTAAAACGATTCGACACTACGTGATTCCACGCTTTTTTTTTATTCGTCCAGGGAGTTTTTTTTCACGGTCACTACACTAGAGTTGGAAAATAAAATTTTCGATGGGTGCACAAAGGCTGAACGATAAAGGGGGAGAACGGCGGCGGGAGAGGGGGGGGGGGGTTGCCTGTTGAAAGCGTGCAAATTGAGGGAACGCGCTAAACAATGTTACATAGGAATAGCATCTGCAGAAGCGAGCGTGGTTAACGATGACGGATGAGCAACGATATTGCAATCATTCGTATATATATATAAATTTGATACAAATGTATGTGTACGAATATACAGGCACGTCTATGAATTTCCAAAAGTATAGTGAAACCTCTCGTGGCTCTATTGAAGACCATAAAATCCTTTTCCCATGTTTCGTTTTTCTCGTCCAGAACGCTTCGTGAAACAAAACAAAAATAACCATTCGTTCGAATTAAAAAGTTGATGTGAATTTAATGGTTCTTGTTTTTCGCGCTTCGTTTCTCTTTTCCCTTTATCTCGCGAAGGGGTAGAAACGATGCATCTTCAGTTTTTTTTCTCCCTTAAAATTCTCGGGTTTGTTTGTTTTTTTTTTGTATCGTCGTACAATTTTACGAGATGCATTGCATCTGGCTTTTGTCTTGCTATTTCTCCCTTAAAAATACACCTTCGCTTCGTGAAATGAAGAAAAGCTGAAAAATGAAGAATTCTCTGATGTCACTTGGATATTGCCGGATGGACCGTTGGGTCAAAAGATAGTTCAAGATGGAAGAATCGTTGGTTTACGAATCTAAATGATGACGTATATGCTTAGATTTTTAAATAAATAATTTTATAATAAATTAATACTGAAAAATGTTAATTTACCATTTAGTGTTTATTTTACATTTAATATTGATGTTTTGTCAATGATTGCACTTTTGTTTTAACTGTCCAATAGAAAAGATGACTCATTTTTTTACATCAATTAGAATACGTTCGGATTATCTTATTATTATCAATAATTACTCAACATTTTAGGTAAATTCGGGTAATTCAATTTATTAAATAAATCTCCTGCCAAACGCGATAATACAATACATTTTTTTGAAACCTAGCCTAATCAATCGCTTCGTTCAAAATCTTGATGACATAATATTATCAAAATTTGACGAACAGCTTTGAAGTAAGGATCTTCGAACGATCCACACCCACACATACAGTTTACATTGTTTAGAGTAGGTAGCGAGAGCGCGTGATCCCTTAAGCCACCTTCATCCTATGCCAGAGAAGATAGACATCGGCCAAGTGGATAAAGGCAGTCTAGGAAAGGCTTGCCTGGAAGTTCAGTAGTGCTACTCAACGTAATGTCCGACCTCTTGCATTGTGCTCGAGGAAGCGAGCTACCCCAATCATATACCAAGCAAGGACCGAATACTTAGCGTACGAGTATTATACTTGCCTAACTTTTTTTTCCTCGTATTTGATTGCTTAATTTTTTGGGTTCTAAAATAACTTCTTTTGGGACTCAATTTTTGTGAAGTGTTATCAATGATTTTGAGGAAAAAATTATTTTCCTTATGATTATATACTATTTTGGAAAAAGAGGAGTTCGTCATATTTTTTTTTGAAAGGGGATCGTTATTGATCTTTTTTTGGAAAAAGAGAAAGAGCCTCATCTTTTTTTGGAAAAAATGAAAGTTCCTTATCATTTTTTGGAATAAGAGAAAGTTTCTCATCTTTTTTTTTTGAAAAAGTGAAAGTTCTTCATCTCTTTTAGGAAAAAGAGAAAATTCCTCATCTTTTTTTGGAATAAAGGGAGATTTTCGGATTTTCTTCTATTATGGGAGACCACAAGAACTTTTTAGGAAGGAGTAACATCTCTTTTTTTTTGAAAACGTACGAAAGATATTCAAATTGATGTTTTCATGATTTCCATATTTCCTTAAACTCAGATGTACCCACAGCGAGGGGACGATCCTTTCGAAAGTGAGAAGCTCAAATGATGGTTTGAGCAATCGGAACACGTATAACTTTTATACGCTAAGAGCTTTCCGATCAGAGAGAAATAACAGTAATTGGATTAAGCCGGAAAGAAGATACGACGTTCGTCGCCTTTGGACGTTGGGGACGTTTCATCCCGCAATTCTCAACGCTTTCACCAAACGTGGCGAAACGTCGTTCTTTCGTTGAAAGAATTTAACCCACCTCCGTGATAACGAACTTGCGAACTTCCGTGGAAAGCGTGGACCGCTATAGTTATTTTTTTTTCGAAGTTTGCTGGAACTTGGCTGGAAGTGCCTCTTTCCAGGCAAGGAGCATTCCACTTTAACGACTGAGACTTATCCGAGAATGTCATACGGTAGCCCAGACTTCCGGGGATTGCCGAAAGATTACGTTTTTCACCCCCTTTTGTATTTTCTACTAACCAGATTGGAGATATTCTAGGTTAGGAAGATCGTGTTGCATTATTCCAAAAATGAACGCTGGAAAGTCGAAGAAAACATCCATTCGTCTTCTATTCTAATCGAATGAGAAGTCCATCTGAAGAAAAGTTGAATAAGATTTTCAATTGACATCTCATTACACTTTGATGAAGTCGGAAAAAATATTGAAAAAACGAACCCAAATACGTCTAGTAGCAATTTGATTAAACTGGTCTCAAGCCACCTCAAAATATGAGGAAAAATGGCCTCTGAAGTAGTATATGTAAAATCGAATATCAAATAGTTTTTTTATTGTCAAATTCCAGTTTTGTACTCACCATTTAATATTAATTATTATCAATGTTAAAGAAAAGAAAATTTGAACGTCACCCTTCTTTTCCTTTCCAGTAATGAATCGCTGTTCTAATTACATCGAAACGTTTGGCTGGCACAATAACTTAAGTTATATAACAAACCCAAAAAAAATAAATGATGGATTAAAATTTTAGTCTATCATTTTTTTTTTAAAGTTCAATTTTCCTAAGTTTTATCCTAAACTGATCCAATGACCTGTTCGGTGATTGAAAAAAAAATCGAGATGTTACAAAATTCGATATTACTGAATGCACTCTGAAAAAACAATTAACTCTTCCATCAAGCCACGAAGCTTTTGTCCAAAAGGTTTCGTTGATGGTACCACAATGCTCGTATTTCCATTGACGAAGAAAAGGTTCGAAGCGCGTACCGCCTGTCGGTACGAAGTTCCAAAATTTTTGTGTCGGTTCGAAGTTGTCTAGCGAGCAAACCGCGCTTTAAATATACGCATACGATATATCTATACGAATGATAGAAAAGTTTGAGCAGCTAGTATTGAATTTCTTGTTTCTCCTTTGTTGGCTTTTAGTGCTGGCGAGTTGTCGAGCCGAGGACTGCGGTCACGAGCATCTGGCACGTTGCGCCAGCCCACTCGGCAAAATCACCAACAACAAGGAGCTGGGTTTCGTCACGACCAAGGAAGGACTCGAAGCCCTTTGCCCGTGAGTCTCGACGATATTTTTCTTTACTCCGTTTCGTAACCCCTTCTTCATCCCTTCGAACCACTTTTCGTCCCTTCGTCGTTCCCTTAAACCCCTCGGCTTTCACTTCCGGCCACTACGTACGTACAATAGAAATACCACGTGCGTTAAGTCTTCCTAGCTTCCGTCTTCGAGAGTAGAACTTTAATCGCGGTCTCCATCCTGTTGGGGAAGCCACGTAGCAATTTATCGTTTCTTCATCTTTTACGAGCGTTTACCGGTGCGTCCCCGTAGCTCCGTCTCGGGAATTGAAGCGTAAATAATGGACGGTGGGACAAGAAGAGAAGCGAGGGACCAGTTTGTAACCCCGTGAATTATAGAATGGGACAGTTGAATTATTTGCGGTTATCGAATCGACCTTGCCCACACTATCTGTGAACGTACTCAATTAATCCTCCATTAAACTCCCTCGTCTTTTCGAAAACTCGTCGATCTTCGATTATTGACAGATCATTCCCCAACCTTGCACCAGTCGAAAATGATTTATCCGTTTGTCCGAAATTATACGCCACTCGTGTGCTCCGGAAGCACGACGGAACAAACGATTTGTGGGGTTTGACCAGTCAACTGTGATCACTCAAAAATCAGGCCACTTTGGGAGACGATAGAAATTTGAATCGCGGAGATATTTATTCGCGTGGACATTTACATGGTGCAATGCAAATTTCAAGTTTCGAATAGATTATGTCTTTTTTTTCTCAAATAGATCACGTTAACTAAAACTCGATCGAGATTATTATCTAAAATCGCATTAAAAAAAAACAACCTGAATTTTTCGAGAAAACATGACATAATGTTTGTTAATAATTAATTACCAAAAAGTTGAGAATAAAACCATCCATCAATCCCTAACTACAATTAGATTAACTATGTTTACGAATTTGTTGTCAAAATGAAATATTTTAAATAATCGTATATTCCGTTTCGAAAACATCTAGATTATCCAAAATCGCGTTTGAATTTAAACCAGAAGTTACACCGTTGTAATGATATGTTAACTTTCAACCCGCGATGCCTGCAACATACGTTGGTCCTTTCTCTACCCTTTTGGGTTGCCTCGAGCGACGAGTGATTTCTGATATATTCACAGTAGCTTAACCCTTTAGCGATGCGTGTTTCCAAGCCCCGGTAGGCCTCGCTGGCCAGGCCAACTAGAAAATTGTTTCCACGGCTTTACCTCGAGGATCAATAAACCTGGTGATCCGAATTTGCCGACTGGAGAGAAAGAGGCCAAGAAAATTCGCGATGTTTTCGCATGAGAAATCTTCGATGACTAGTTGTATCTAGTTGAGCTTGGCTGATGCCTACTGGCAACCAGTAGTTTACTGGGGTGTCTACTGACGTAATCTATCGTAGTCTATACTCTATCCGTACCATACTGGTGGTCCTATTGTGCGACCAGCACTTTGCTGGCGTTTCTACTGATAACTGGTGTTCTACTGGAGTCTAGTAGCATCCCCATTGGCAACTAGTGCTCGATTGGCTAGTTACTCTATTGGCTATCAGTAAGCAGTTTTCTGTTGAGAATCAATTGGCCAACTGGGATCCTTACTAGATACTAGTACTGGTTCTACTACTGGCTAGTCTTCTGCTGCTGGCGTATTCCCATTGCCAACTAGTGCTCGATTGGCCAGATACTCTACTGGCTATCAGTCAACAGTTTTCTATTGAGAATCAATTGGCCAACTGGGATCCTTACCAGCTACTAGTACTGGTTCTACTACCGGCTGGTCTTCTACTGATGGAGTATTCCTATTGTCAACTAGTGCTAGATTGGCTAGATACTCTATTGGCTATCAGTAAACAGTTTTCTGTTGAGAATCAATTGGCCAACTAGGACCCTTGCTAGCTACTAGTACTGACTATCTACTGGCTCTACTCCTAGCTGGTCTCCTACTATAGGCGCCTCTACTAAGTACCAGCACTCTGGTTGCAATCGGACAGACACAACTCTTGAAAACTGTCGCAAATCGTTATTGTCGTTAGGACATTTTCCGGAACTTCAGGAACCGGTGTGGAGATAGTAGAATCCGAAGAGCTCCAACCGTAGTAGCGCCCAACAGAATTTTTCTCAATTTCTTGACTGCCTCTTTTTCTCTCCCTCTTTGGCTCATTGTGAAAATCCATGGACCACGTCGGCCACTTCCTTCTTGTTACAAGTTTGCTCATTCCCTCTCCCGTTGTAAAGGAGGTTGAGCGTTAGTTTCGTGAAGGAGACAACGGAGGGGAAACTCGGTTAGGGATACAATAAATCTCTGAGATAAGGGCACTCGACACCCAACGAAGTTTCGAATCGAGACAACTCTATATGACGATCTTGAAGGACTGCGCAGCTCACTCTCTCCTATAGTAGGTACATAGCCTTGGATATTTGGATAATCCATGAAGCGTATGCGCATACGAGATTCGATACGTTCACAGGACCTTTAGCAACGTCGATCATCTTAGTGGTTACGAGCAGTAATTAGTTTAGAACTCTGTCAGGCTCAACCAAAATAGCAACGTCCTTTATGTCATTAGCTCTTCCATTGTTCCCGTCCTAGCCATTGTCCGCGATCCATGACCGTGTATTCCGAATAATGGAATGGCTCATTGAGTTTCGGATGATTAACTAATGGCCCTTTCAAAACTACGATTCGTACATCGGTATTCACGACTTTCAAATACTCGTTGACAACAATACGTGACGCTTCGCAAAATTTAATCTTTCGATTTCAAAAGGTGCACAGTAAAATCCCGAATAAGGGAAGTTTGTTAAAACGGCTCATTAAAAGTTTAATTAAAAGGGCATCTTTCAAAAATATTGCATGTATAAAGCCATATTTGCAAATGTAAAAAGTGATATTTAACTAATTTTCATTGTCGTAATCAAATTGTACACTTTTCGTAAAGTTATTTTTGCTGGATTCAACGTTTTGTGTTATTCTTACGTTCGAGATTTTGGCTTCAAATATAAAGTAGTTCTTTCAGTAAAATTGACAAATTATGGTGGAAAACATAAAGAGGAATGTAAAAAAACATTAAGCTAGTAAAAAATCTCGGTCTCGCTGCACTTACCGTGTACACGTGTACATCTGTCACTGGCACGGGTGTGGAGAGTCGTACGAAAATATTGAAACCCAAATTTGAATTTTAAATCGCTCCCATCCATTTTCGAGATCCCTTTGCCAAGAATTTTAAGACCACGCTTTTTCCACAACTTTAATAGTGTTCGTGCATACATATATATATACATATATATAAACCCACAGGTATTCATACTTTTTTACACCTGAATTTCGTTTCCATTCCAGGCAACTGCGAGATGGCATGACTTGCATAAAAAAGTATACCCTAACGTGCATGGAGGGTGAGCAAAGAGAAAATTTCAACACGCTGTATAAGGGAGTGAACATGGCGATAATGGAGTTGTGTCAGGATAGTCCATACCAAGACGGTGAGTTTCGAGGCAAACTTATTTTTTTTTTTCCTCGTGTCATTCACATTATTCCGCTATTAAGCGCCTTTATCAATCGGAGAATTTTTTTGATAGAACACATTCGTTTGAGTCGTATATATATTTGTCAAAAAAATTGCCAAAACCCCAAATATATTTGCCAAAAAAATTAAGCATCCTGTAATTTTCCTATCCGAACCAAAAATCGAATATCTCAGCGATAAAAAGTCTGTATATATATGTATACAAATAATAGGCATTTCTTACGGTGGATGTAAGACGGATGCTATAGAGACGAATAATTTATCGCAGAACTTGGAAGCTCTGTCGTGTGTACGGTACACATAAGGGAAGGGGTCAAACCCATTGCAAACCGTCGATATTCCTCAGCACTTCTGTATCGGTAATCCCGAGAGTGCCGACTGCATTATTAAACCGTTGAGAGCTCTCGGTACAGCACTTTGCCGTATACAACGCGATTGACTTCTGGTAGTGTCGTAACGACGAGAACAGCTGAGAAAACGGCCGTTTGTGTCTCATGCAAAAAAAAAAAAATACAAAACGAGGATAAATGATCGTAACGAGGCAATTATCATTTTCATTATATTTCAAAGTGAATAAAAATATTTTTTTATATTTTGAAATGAGAAAAATAAATAAATAAAAAAGAAAAAGAAAAATGCTAGTTTTTAAATGTTCGAGAAATGGAAATATCGTTGAAGTGAATTTTGTCCATTTTTAAAACCCGAACGAAATACTATAGGGCGAAAGCTGTCACTGATAGCAGTGAAGAATTCGAGATATGAATTTCATTTTAATGAAGATTTTAATTATAACGGCGCGAAATCAACGGTCCGAGATAACAGCGTGAAGTGACGTGTGCAGCCGTGAAATTATGGCATTAGTGACGAAAAAAAAATGAAAAATAAAAAAACAGTAATTCACGTTTGTTCGCACGTTTCGAGGATGGGGGGATGTTTCGTCGGTCGTTTTTGCATAACGTCGAAAATCTCCAGGGGCGCGGGATCCGAGATCGGTATACTCGCGTATATGATAGTGTATAATCGTACGTGAGAGTATTGACAATTTTCGCATCGACTGGATGTACACTCGATGCTTGTGCAAGGCGCATTATTCATGCGAAAGCGTTTCATGAGTATGTCGGACAATTGTACCGTTAATGAATTAATCAGAACTCCGACGGGCTATTGACATTGAATTATCGTGAGGATTAGAAATAATGCTCGCGTTACGCAGCGAATTGAAAAAAAAAGCATCAACTTTGTAACCGATTTTGATATTAAAGGACTAGATAAACAAAACTCGTGGAGATTTTTTAATTCGAAATGCAATTACTTGTTCGAACTTCGATTTCTCGAAGTAATCGATTTTGACCTCATAATAAAAAACAAACTTTTTTCTATCCAATACGATAAATTAATTTTAAGTATTTAAAAGTAATAATAATACTACGGTTCTTTTATTAATAATACTTAAAATTTTTCTTTACTTTCTTAAAATACTTATATTTTACGTTTAAATACTTAAATTTTACTTTCCAATTTCAATTCCATTTTGCTTTTCAATTTCAATTCCATTTTGCTTTTCAATTTCAATTCCATTTTGCTTTTCAATTTACTTTCCAATTTTCAATTCCAATTTGAATTTACGTTTCGAATAAGTTTACTTATCGAATTAAAATTAAATTTGCTTCGTATTTAATTTAACAAATGTTGACCGAACTGTGTCGAGCTTTTTTCGTTATAGTATTTTAATAAATGACAAAATATGTGAATGTGTTTTGTGATTTTATGAATAAAAATGACATCATCATTGTTAATGGCCAATTTAAAAAAATCTCCCCGAGCTTAACCCCTTAATAGTCGAAGGGATTTATCGTTTAGTCAAAGAAAACGTTGCGTCGATTCAATGCTGGACATTTCATTTTCGCAGTGCACAAAGGTTTGGCACCGTAGACGAACATTTGAAAAGTTACAGCGATAATGAATTTGCGTTCACGGAGGGAGAGAATATTATTATGTCCATTACGGAATTCCTATCAGAATTATGTTCGAATATCCAAAAGCATCAGTGAGCTGTTTAACCGCGTAATAACGTATCAATTTATTCACTTCCTGAATAATATACCGTAATTTAATTTACCAGACTTCAACGTATATAGTTTGGAGTTCCCGAACGATTGAAGCTTTGACTGTCAATCAGCAATGTACCGTCCGCTATGCACGTTCACAGCGAGAAATCGATCAAGACTTAATTTACGCGTATTTTCAAGCATAACGAAATTTGCTTCGAATATTGTATAGAAGCTTGGACAAACCTCCGAACGACTAATGAGAACTCATTATAATTGAAAAGTCTTTCAATATTTAAATAAGTATTTCAACATTTCAAAGCTAACAATGGAAAACGCGAAAAATCAACGGGGTGATATTTCGAATCAAAATTAAATCATTCATCGATTGATAAATAAAATTGAAGTTTGCAACGTCGTGACGCAACGGAAATTATTATTTTTTAATTTCACTGTTTTTTTCACTGAAATCGTAAGTAAAATACCTCAATAAATTATCTCTATTGTGATATAAAATTCAGAATAGAATCCACTAGAATAAAAACACTAGAAGTCAAATCTGAAAAACATGTTTCCCAAATAATGGATCTAAGGAAATAAAAAAATGGAAAAAGAAATTTCATTGCGACGGAACGATGCGAACTTCAAGTCCATATTGATAAAGTGTTTCGATGAATACGAGTGGTAGGTGACGCCTCGTCCACTCGTTATCATCGAAACACTCGATACGAACGATTTAATCGCAAGCAGCTGATCGTATCTGAAAGAAGTCGCGATTCCGATTTCTCTTCCAGACTTTCTGAAGCACGCGCCCTGCATGCAAAAAGTCCAGGGGGAATACGAATTATGCTCGAAGAGGTACGTCGAGGCGGCTTTCGCAATTGAGAACAGAAATCACACAGCGGCAAGGACGAACGAACCACTCAAGGAAATCTGTTGGTAAGTTAATGATTTTTTCAAAGAATATTTGCGGTCATCTTATTTATCAAAATTAATTGGGTCTTTTGGTCATACATCATAAATCGTAAGCATTTCTACGATTTTTTCTCTAATTGGCATATTTTTCGGGGTCTAATTTCTTCTTCGACAGATTTCAATAGTAACCGTCCACGATCTTATCAAACAGTCTATAGATAACTCAATGAATTTTTCCTACGTCGAATAGATCTTTGCAAAAGCCAATCGAGCTTTGCTCTTGACACGGAGGAGTCTCTTCGTACAATGTCAATGCGGTACCTTGTCGATGACTTGAATTTGCGTGCTTAATTAATCAACGGAACCTATTGATGACGCTGTACAAAAGCGACGATCGTTATTGTTTTTGTTTTGTCGCCTATCGTCTAGACGTCTGCGGATTTACATTTCGCCATTCCTCATTCTCGGGTTATAAAAAAATATCAGAGATAATTATGATGGCTAAGCAAAACGATCATATTTACCACCAAAATCAAATCTTTTTACAAAAGCCCCCAAAAAAATATTTGTTCTTCATCGTTGTAGTTCTAAACCATCGTACTTTTTGTATCTACAATTTTTAATATTCGAATCTCTGCGAATCCTTTTTCGATAAAAGTCCTAATTTAACAAGAGCTAATGTTTTATTGAAATCAAATTGAGAAATAATAAATTATCCCAAATGTCAATGATCCAAAGACTGCATCGAAATTTGTTTACATCCAGGGAAACCGGAAGCAGAGACAGTATTTTTCGTGTATCCGGTATATGTCATTCCACACACGTATCACAATCAGGGTTTCGAGCGTACAGCTCGCATATGAAAACTCGTCATAGTGCTTTTCACTCCCACCTCCTCTCTCTCTCTCTCTTCCAGTTCTGGATTATTTTTTGCAATTTTTTTCTCTGGCAGATATACGCATAAAAGGAATATTCAACCCTTTCCCATCGCGTGGCCAATCTTCTACCCTACATATCCGATATCCACCGGACCAAAAAGTCTCCCTTTTTGCCCTCCCCCCCCCCCTTATGGTCCACCACCGTCTATTCCCCGTTCGGCCAGAACGAGAGTTCAAAAGCTGCAGTAGACCGTGGCACAGATAGGCTAATGACGTTACATCCCCGGCTAGAATCGACCGACGCAAAATTCTCTCTCTCTCTCTTCATCTGCCTTTCGCCTCCCTTGTCGTCGTTCGCGATTTGCTCACCGAGAAACGCGAATACGAGCGACACATTGAATCATGAAAAAAGGGCGTAACTGCCATTATTTAACGTTGCAAATGCATCCACCGTTGGTGTCGTTACCATTGGCCAACGATCGAGATGTGTATGAATGGACGACTCACTTTAATATATAGAAATAGAAATCCCCGCCGTTGAAATTGCCTCGCAGGGGGTGAACACCCCCGGTGGTAACAGGGAAGATAATACTTCCCCGTTCCTAGCCTCTCTGACTGCTTCTCTGGTCCCCAATGACGCGCGAATCACCGGATACCCGAGTCTCAGTCATTCGGAACACGAGACGACATCTACCTTTTTTCTTTTCTTTTTTTTTTTTCATTTTAGTCGTCATTGATATTCCCCACCGTTTCGCTAATTACTGTTTTCCGATTCTGGGGAAAAAGAGGTTTGATGGGTTAAAGTGGTATTACTGGACTGGAAAATCAGGATTATTGGAAAAACGTCTGTTTTCACTGATACCAGATTTTTAGTTGAAAATAGGGTAATTATAGGGTACTTTAGTGACTTTTTTGAAAAATACGTGTAAAATTGATTTTTTTGTCATTTTCTCGGTGTTTGGATTATCTGTAATAATTGAAACAGTTGTAAACGAGGGAGAACTTTTCGAACGATGAGTTTTCAATGGTGGTGAATTTATCTTCCCTGTTTATATAAAATTAACAAAAAAGGGTTTTTCGAGAAATAGGATTTTTTTTAATTGGCTAAAACTTGGCCAATCTTTTTTTTGTTTTAAGCTTGTTTGGGTTGGAAGGGTATTTGCATTTTCTTCGATTTTTGTAGGATGAATGTCAGGGTTATTGTTTATAAGTATTAACAGATTTTAAGAGAAAAAAGGTCGATTTATTATTGTTAAAAATTGTTAAAAAACAATAGAATTTCTCTAATGACTCTTATGATTTATTACGTTGTTGCATTTTTGGAAAAATCTTTTTAAAACAAGGATAAATAGCTTATCAAGGAAAAATATAATTTATTCGATGATGACGATGACGTTTTTGATTTTTAAATGCGAATAAATTATACGACAAAAATACACGTGCCACGGTAGAAATGCAAAATCTACGCATAAATTGAGTAGATCGAAGCAAGCGTAAAATTGCGAACGCAACGGCCGACCTAATGTCATTCCAGTTATGTCACTAGATGACTGCTTAGTCGTGGAAAATTTGATGCGCAACGGGTTCATGCTGATGTGTTATGCAACTCAATTACCGTTTAGAATAGTACGACTAACGCACAACGGACGTGCGATAACAGTAGGCTCCTTTTTCCTGAAACGATTCTCCAGAGTCTAGTTTTTTATATCGTCATGAAAAGTAGTCTGATCGATAAACAATCCCGATTCATTCAGTAATTTTAATTTGCATGTTTTTTTAAACATTTGTGTTGCAGTGCTTTTCAAGAATATCTGGACTGTTCACATCACACAGTTCTGAGAAAATGTGGCGAGGAAACTGCCGAATTCACCAAAGATTTCCTGGGAAAAATGTCCAACTCTCTCATGAAGGTGAGTTTCGAAATTGTAGGATTTTACAATTTTTTTTCATTTTGTCCTGAAACAAGCTGCTTTTAATCATCAATCAATCAATCACGTACTTCTAGTAAAATTCAAATAAAATACTATTTTCATTTAAACAAAATTCAATTTAAATACAATTTTTATCAAAACAAAATTTATTTCAAATAAAATTTTCATTCAATACAAAATAATTTAAACAAAGTTAAAATAAGTATATTAACTTATTTAAGAATAAGTCATCCGAATCAAATTTAATTATTTAAAGAAATTTAATTTACGTTATAATGATTACGATTCAAGAGAACGTTCGATTAAACTTTACAAAGTCTGAAACTATATTTTCATTCAATCAATATTCAACACAATGCAAAAATCATTTCAATAAAAAAAATTGTGCTGAATGAAAAAAAAAAGAAATATAGACTCTGGACGAAAAAAAATACATATTGAGGGTATTCTTGTCCAGCAAGTCTACGTTCTGCAAATACCTATTGCAGAAAGTAACATCAAATATTCACGATACGTAACCACAAAAAATCGTCCCCTCGTGGAAACAAAGTGCCAGAAAGGGGGATGTAAAAATATCGAAGGGATAGAAAATCGTGGTTTCAGTGTCGTTCAAATTGAACCCTCGGATCCTACACAAGGGTATCGAGAACACGTATTCATTTCACCTCTTCAATTTTTCAGCATAAAAATAACAAAAAAAAAAATGTTTCAAAACAATCACTTCGTTATCAGAGTTGATTTGGAGTACCCGGAGTAAACCCTGTATAGGGTCTTTGTTGAATTAATTACAGTTCATAATCATGCACGATCGTTTAATTTCTGCAAGGTGAAAAAAAAATGATAATTTTTTATATTTTTTTCTTAATCTGTCATAGATGCACTGCGAGCCCTATACTCACGGGGAATGCGATCTGGGTTCGGGAAGTGAAAGCCTGAAGGTCCAAACAGCACTCGTACCACTGGCAATCGTATTTCTCGCGAGATACTTCACGTAAAAGACAAACCGGTCTCCGATCATCAACCAATCACATTATATATGCATATATATATATGTGCACGTATATGAATACAATCACGTGTATATATATATATTTTAATGCAAATATGTGTGTTTGCGTGTATGTATACATATATACATCTATATATACGCATATCCGGATCCACGAGTGTGTATATATCCATAGAACGAAATTGAGAAGAAAAAATGTGTTCACCGGAAGTGTCTGAACACTGGCCAACTCGGTGGTCATCCGGAAGCGCAACAGTGCCTTTTCCTTTTTCCGTCTTTGTCAAGCGCAAAACGAGAGCAACGCCTATCGAAATTAGATATTCTTTTTTTTTCTTTTTCGTCCTTATTTGTCGTGAAGAGGCACCAGCGTTGAAGCGACGACAGGCGTGAAACGTCGAAATCGTGGGAATCGATTTCTCGTTCTTTGTTGTTTTTCTTTTTTTTTCAATTTTTTTTTGTTTCACTAGCGTTTTTGCTAGGAAATTAGCAAACTTAAAATGGCCGAAGAACGAAAGGCCGTGGGATATCGCTCCGAGCTAACGGAGACACGAAAGTAGCTGGAGAATCTCTCAAGAGGCTGTGGACTTGCTTCGAAATACGAAAATGAAAAAAAAAATGAAAAAATGACTGAATACGTGATTCTTAGGGTTTTTTTTTGTTGTCACCATACTATCACGCGTCCGAGAGTCTTTACTGAGAGTTGAAGAAAGAAAATAGAAACTATTCGCTATTTATATCCACACCCTCTACCTCCGTACAGCATCCCATTCCACCTGTACATCCATCATTAATCTCTCGCGATGATCGTTGACGATTTTCCATTCGTTCGTCCGCGAATTTTTTCGCTTGCGAAAAAGAAGAAAATTATCGGTTTTAACGATGATGATGATACGATGATCATTGATGAAGGAAAATCGATTACGATTTTTTTTTCTCTTTTTTTGTTCATTCGAAAAAATTCACAACGACGAACGTAAATCTATTAGTCGATTACATTGTACATAAAGATTACTAGAGAATTAACTTAATTGTAATAATGTTTAAGAAATAATCGTAATTCAACGTTAGCCAAGTATGAGTGTTCGAGAAACGTAAATTCGAGGGAGAACGAAGTGCAGACGTTTTTTAATGAGCGGAAATACGTTGGTGAATGTGGCTCGTCCTCTACATTCGGAAAATTTTTTAGTTTGACACTAGAAAGCTGGCATGTCAAACATCTAAACAGTTGTTAATTTGTATTTCGAAAAAAATCTAGACGAATCGCCGATAAGTTCATTTTGGCAGAAGGGATATTTTACGAGTTGAAAAAAAGTAGGATTTTTGTAATTTGACGTTAACGAAAATTTGAAATATTTTTTGAACTAGTAATTCGCTCGCTTTTAAAGCTAATCAAATTTTTCGGTGCTATCAAACATTTTCGGATATTAATATCGTTTTTAATTAAAAATTCACAATGCAAGGTGTGCACGAAAGGAATCTATTTATTCGATTGTTACGTGGACGCATGGCCGCGAAAAATGTTCTCAACGAGGATTTGTACTTCGCAGGTGGAGAACCGAAAGTAAAGTATTATTACGTGTTGGAAGAAAAATTCGTCTGTGACTCTTACTCGTATTAACACTACAGTGTCCTCGCTATTAAAAAAAAGGTGATAAAACGCGAACGAAAAAAATTCATAGTATGTTATTCTGCTGCAAATAAAAAAAAACGATAAACTTATGACAGCAGTTATCAATGTGCTCCATAAAACCCTCGAATGTGAGTTTTTTGCTATGCGATTTTATTCAATTAATTTTGTTAAATTGAAAAATAAGTATTTAGAAAAAGAAATAGTCTACAGTGTAAGATATATCGGGATTGAAACATTTGTTATGAATTTTATTTACTCAAAATATCAATACCGAATATTTCAAAAAAAGAATACACATAAAATATCGATACTGAAATCCGAAAAAAATATGAAATTATGGAGCTGATAAGATCAGAAGAATATAACGTTCAAAGTTTATCACTAAAATCCCCCTTGGTAGAATATTTCACAAAAAATGAACGAGCCGCCTAAAATTTCCGTACATTTTTGAAAATGTACTCGAGAGTCGAAAAATGTGTACGATAGGTTTTTCATGTTGAACATTCGTGATACAAGGTTCCAGGGGGGATCGAGCGTGACGAGGAACAATGTGGTATGTGCATCGAATTTTTGTAGCGACAGTGAAATTGATGATGATTCGTCAGTATTTTGAGTGCGAATGTTTGCGAATGGACAAAAGTGGGTAAAAACATAAGGTTTGAAAAAAAAACGAGATATTTATTTGTACAATAATAGTTGTTGAAACATTGTAAATAATTAGATCCTGGAAGAATAAGAACGGGAGTCGTGTACAATAAACTCTCGGTGTTCTTCGTAAAGTGTAAAATAATTTAAGACAATTCACAATAAAACAATTATTTTTATTTACACGTCGAATAAGGTTATTTCAAATTATTTACCTTCCCTTTTAAATTTGTGGAATTAAGGAAGCCAAAAGAATATTAAAATTTTTTTTTTAATATTATATAATATTTATTTAAAAATCAATGTATTCATTCACTATAGAATATTCGTGTATCAAATTTTATTCCGAAATACGAATAAGTATGGCGGAGATATAAACAAAAAAGTGTTTTTTTTTCTTGAAATTAATAATATTGGTCAAACTCTAACGCATGTCTTTAATCATGCCTCTGCATTTTGTAATGCCTCGAGAAATTAATAATTTTATTTTTTTTGACATCCGCCTAACCTCGTATTGAAACCAGCATCCTAGTTAATTTATATTGCAGCATTTTAAGCTCCACAAAGGCCGTTTCATTTTTCGAACATATATAGCGAAAACTAAATTTGGCTTGGTGCATGAATCAAGCGAACTTTATGACTGGTCTCGTTGAGAGAAAGCACGGAGTAACTACGAAGCTGATCGTTCAATTATGACTAATTGATGTGGGCAAATTTGATTTGTAAGTAGTTATCATTCACGTTTCGAGGTGAAGTTTCGCTGAGAACTTTCGTACGAAAATCTGAATTGGTACGTATTAATTTTTATCTCGCGGACACCTCCGTGTACGAAGAATAAATAATTATTAACTGAGTTCCTCTGTGAACCAGACTATTTACGAAGTTATTTGACCAAACTATATGCAGACAAGGAATTTTAAATCCTGAAGAGGATCATACCTGATTTTATGCATTCCATCAGAGTTCATCTCTGATTTTATGCATTCCATTGGGGTTCATCTATGATTTTGTGAATTTCATCACAGTTCATAGCCGATTTTGTACATTTCATGACGGTTCATCCTTGATCTTATGTGGTTCATCAGAATTCATCTCTGATTTTGTGCGTTCCATCAGAGTTCATCAATGACCATGTCCATTCCATCAGTGTTCATCCATGATCTTAAGCATTTCATCAGGGTTCATCAATGATCATGTTCATTTCATCAGGGTTCATCAATGATCTTGAGCATTTCATCAGGGTTCATCAATGATCTTAAGAGTTCATCAGAGTTCATCAATGATCATGTCCATTTCATAAGTGTTCATCTTCATCAATGATCATGTCCATTTCATAAGTGTTCATCAATGATCTTGAGCATTCCATCAGGGTTCATCAATGATCATGTCCATTCCATCAGGGTTCATCAATGATCATAAGCATTTCATCGAAGTTCATCTCTGATGAAATAACCTTCCAGCAACTCAATTTTGATCGATCATTTACAACATCGAATGACATTTCCTCACGTATGAAAACCGACCAATGGGATTTGACCATTACTTCGTTGGAGTCGGGTATTGTTGTTCGAATATGACGAACTACCTTTACCAACGAAAACTATTTGATCGAATAGGCCGTGCTGGCGAACTTGCAATTCTTTGATGCTGACGGTAATCTTCGAACACTGGAAGAATTAAGTCGAAAAGCTTTGGTTTGTGAAATGTAAGAGTGGACCGTTAATCAAATTAGCCCGAAACGACTCATACATAAAGGGCAGATAGATATAGAGGATTGAGAAACAACAGGGCAGTAGGATATACTATACGGTAGCCTGTACAGGTCGGGCCGCAAATTAATTATTGGAAATACGTTACAGAATACCTCAGTGACAAAGCTACCTGTGAGAGCGAGGGAGTTAGAGAATGGTATGCGTTATTAGTCTGAAGGACATCAGGGAATTCAATGGAACGAAGCTTCCATGCCGGAGCAGATAAAAAGCATTCTCTCTTCGGATTTCTCGCTCGCCATACATCTTCGTCTAGGTAGATTGGAAGTTGTACTTTTACGTTCGATCCGGAGCTGCGCCAATCAAATCCCTTCATCCACCAGCCGTCTTTGTCAACTTTTTACAAAAATACGTTCGACGTGCTTGGAAGATATAATTAAATGAAGAGTGAAAGTCCAACCAGTGGATGTTCATTGTTTCTGATGAGCACAATACACGTCGAGCTTTATTATAATAAAACGCGATACGTCATTATAGCCATGATCCTCTTTCGAAGCTACAAAAAATTCAATTCCATTTTATTGAATTCCTGATTTTACGTGACGTTTAAAAATGAAGGTTGATTGACAAGAACATAGCTTAAAACAAAACCAAAAAACAAAAACGGCGAATTATCAGCGCAACGAAGACTTGAAAAAAACTCACCAGATTTGCATCAGCTGTTTCTTTTGTATGTCCAAACATTGTTAGACTGTAATTAATTGCACTATTGCGTCCAATTAATACGAGAATTCAATTAATCCTGCCAAAGGCTCCTTCCGAAATCGACCGAACTGAGATCGAACCAACCTTGATGTAAATTCCTCTTCGTTGACAAAATAGCACAATTCATGGAATAGAAAACTGAGCGAGGATCTTCGTGAAATAATATCGCAGTATATCGTAGAAGCTAAAAGGGAATTCGAGAGTCAATAAATTTCGGTATCATCTTCACGTAAATCGAGATATCCGTTCTTCCAGGTGTGCTATCACGATATCCATGCACATCTATATACGTATCACAGGACCGATCTCACACGCAGAAATTCTGGACTCGGAGAGTTGGATCGTCCTTGGCGTAGCTGGAACAAAATCCTTTTGCAAGGACGATGGGGGTCGAGCGTAAAGGGAATTTCGTTGGTGGCTAATGAAAATTAATGGGCCGCGTGCATCGCCATGCTCGCTGTTTCGTATGTGAAATCTAGTTGTAACGGGCACTTTCGTAGCACCAACGTGGCGTACAGATCGTTGGACTATGGCACGTATGATTTAATACGTTGGAACCCTCGTCGCTTGTAACCCCCAAATCCTTTCTCATCTATGGCCAACACACCAAAATCGCCTTAACGTCACCGCTCGCTGAACTGCACCGAACGATGAGATTCCTGGCGTTTCAGTTTTTCTTTTTTTTTTTTTCCTCTTTAGGTCTCTTTGGCTCGAAGAATACATCCGAGTGCAACGTAAACCCGTGTGAAACTGCCAACTCGATGACGTATGAATATTCCCAACGGCAATGTTCACCATCAATCTTTTTCCACCCAAAAGCTGAAACCCTGGACGTTTCGCCATTTCTGGCTGTCGGTATTATTTATCGCCTAACATTAGAGACTAGAAAAAAAAAATTCTCCGCTTCGCGAGCTTTATCTAAAGTGAGAAATAAACAAAAAACATTGTGCACGTATAATTTCCAGCGATCAGCAGGCGTTGGGCCATTTTAATGAAAACAAATTGAAAGGCATTATTCTACCCGTACCACAAACTGACGATAAATCCTCCGATGAATATTCCCCGCAACAATCGCCGGATGGGTAGATAACCAGCGAATATTCGATTTATTTCGACAATCTGAATAATATACTTTTCATCGGCGCTGGAATACAAATTACACTATTATCGGACTTCGTTTACACTTTTTGTTATTATTGCGGATTCGGTATTGAATTTATTGGAATGCGATGAAAAACCGTTTTCGATACTTGCGATCGTTACGCTTTCGAAATAAAATGGACGGTTTGTGGAAACGAAGAATTGCCCGAAATTCGCAACGTTTTAAAGTATTTTTATGAATATATTATGATATTGTGAATAATGATCGTTGAGCTTAACAGATACACTTTTGAAGTACATTAAAAACTGTTTTGTCATTTTTTAAAGATTTCATTACAAATATATAGTTTTTTAATTTTTCTGTATACTTATAATACAAAACGTTATTACTTGCCAAATTTCATAGTTTTAGGTCAACAGAAAAAAATACCCTACAAATTGTGATTCCCTATGAATAATCTCTATGAATTTGATTGATAATTTTGATTTTTTCAGTTTCAAATTTGAATCTAGCATTAATTGGGTATATAAGACCCAATTTCCGGGAATCTGGAGTATCAAGATGATCAACTGTATTATGCAGTATCAAACGTTTGTACAGGTAACACTTTGAGACTACGATGTATGAGTGGCTATGTGTCGAGGGTAGTCTGCGCGTTGAAACCATTCCATCGGATTGCATTGTTTGTTTAGTAAATTTCAATGTACTGGTACTCGTCTACGTATCTCTGTGAACGTACGTAATGGACGTAATGCCAAAGCAGCAATTACAGAAATTCTCGTGGTCGAGGAAGTCACGTTAATAATTGTTTGACCGCATCACCGGGCTGTTTACTCCGCTGATGTACGCAATAGTACTCGGAGTGATGAATCTCACAGCTTGAGGGTATAATCGCATTGACGGATTCTAGAAATGCAAACTCATTTAAAATATTACTGGATGGATATTAAAGCATCGACAAAATATTGGAAAATTTAAGAAGTGATTGTTTTTGACAAAATAATAAATAAAAACAATTAATTTTATAATTTTAATAAATTATAATTTTAAACAAACAAATGGAACTAGATCGTCGTGAATTCTGAAAATATATAATCAAGATTTGAAATTAAGCAATTGGCTGACTTTGGAGTTGCTAATACTGTAAATTTATTCTGGTTATTATTGGTTATTATTGTTGGTTAAAAATGTTATTTAAAAGGGAATTAAATAGAGTTTTGCAAAAACTAGATGGACTTAGTTGTTACAAGAATGTCCATAGAATTCAGTATGGATATTCCCTTAATGTAAAATTTCGATCTGATCCAAAATATTTTGTCAACAACTTCCATAACTGGTATTTATTAGTAGCGATATTGCAATGAAAAAAGGGGAAAAAATGTACAAAATAAACGAGTCAGCTCGAGTTTCTTGGACGTTCGAATCGAATAATTGGATGGTGAAGAAAAAAAATCATCCATCTAATGTTCTTTTCTTGTATATCGCGTTATTATTTTTCGTCCTTGATCCTCGTTCATATCGTCGCGCAAGTATGGTTGAGGGCTTGATAAAAAGTGGGTCAGCGCTCAAGGATCGGCGATGCACTGGAAATGATGAAGAGTCCAAATTATTATAACGTTGACTCGGTGACGTTGAAGCTCGGGTGTATCTTGGGCTGCTCGCTCGTCGTATATGGGAAACGAGACGACTGAAGTACTCGCTAAATTCTTCGTCGACGTCACTTGGGATGGAATAACAGTTTTTTCAGCGGCGCGTTCGAAGCTACGAGAAATTTTATGTGGAAACGAAAGCCCGAGAACATACCGGAGAAAATAAGGAAAAAGACTGGCAAAGACCGCAAGCACCGAAAGAAAAAGAGACCAGAAAAAAAAAACCTCGAGAAATGAACCCAAAGATGTGCACGAAATGAAAAATCGAGCTGGAATAAATTTTTCGGTATAGAACGGAAGCACTAAAAAAGATTCGAGCTCTATCGATTTTGTGTGTTTACCATTTCCGTTTCGTATTTCATTTCTAGACTTAAAAATGCGTTCCGCGAAGTGCAACCATACTTTTTTTACTTCATTACCGATAAATGTGTATTTTAGCATTGTGGGTGGTTTCGAAGAAAAAAAATATAATTGGAGCATCGAATCAGACAGGAATAAAAAATCATCGAATTTGCCACATTGCGCAATCAGCACTGTCCACAGATCGGAGATGCACTGGTCACGCCATTAAGTTCGACTACCTGGTCCCATCAATCATGTTTCTAGAAAAAATAAACTAGAATGCCTGAAAATCTTGCCACATCTAAGCAATCTTAGTCGAGATGAAGCATCCGAGAAAAAAATCATCAAAAATGTCTAGACTCACTGTGTTTCAGACTAACAAAAGGGGCTTCACCATTTCACCTTCCTTGATACTGATTCAACTTGAGGGTAATACACAAATTTAATAACGTTTCAATAGCAAACATTTTCCTGGCAAAAAAAGAAAACATATTCCAGAGCCTGGAAATAAGCAGGTATTAAAAAGGACCTACTTCAGCGTTACTAATAACTCTGAAGGTTTACAGTGCAATATCGTTAACCAAGAAAAAACAACGAACTGCAAGAAGTTATAATTATCAGGCAAGCCCGAAGCTATTTTACCTCCCACTGTCGTACCAGTGACGCGAATGCCTGCCACCCAGTACATCAGCACGTATTCACATGTTCTCACATATTTCCGATAAAATTCGATATCGAAAACAAAACTACCCCCTGATCGTGGAGGCTTCGGAAAACCGGTGAAATAACGAGACGATGTTGTTTCTTTTTTCAGAGACCCGTGTCTATGTGTGTCATGTTTTTAGTTTTTTTTTTCTGTATGCTCGCGTGAACAGACAATACCCGGGAACAAATGAATACGGTCTAATGTCAGGTGGCAAGGGTGGAAACGAGGGAGAATCGCGCCAGACAGTACCGCCGGAGGCTTGGGCTCTGAAAACGAGACGTGTGCACCAGGCGTGAGATATTGGTGTAAGTTAACAAAACGAGAATAGAGAACGACCTTTTTCATCCTTTTCTTTTTATAGGATTACAAACCAGATACCCAGAAGGGACGAGAAGGGACGAAAACCTCGAACGTGTGATAGGGTTGAAGAAAAGTGGAGAAAAAAAATCACAAAGCGTGAAAGGATCGTGGCATTCGTGCTTTTTTGCTCTCTTCCTCTTCCTCTACTTCCACTATTCTATCTTGCCAATCTACATATCACCTTCACGTGTGTGCACGGTTTTAAAACGGTGGTCAAGCTTTTTTACTATCGCAACTCCGAAACACTCTTGCCCTTGCATACGTCACTTTAGTGATGTTTGTACGTTTATGAATTTCACGCATGTCCTAATGTGATGATGATGAATAATAAAGAAACCGTTGAAGGCTCATAATGAACGAAGAACAGAATAAGTTAGTTTTGCGAATTTTTGTCTGCGAAACTATTCGTCCGATTTTAACCAAGTTTGCTTTATTTGGAATTGTAAATGTGGAGGTATGTCGACGATTTTTTAAAATATATTTCGAGCCATTCGGGGTAAGTGTGCGCACCTGTTTTGTCTCCGAAAAGGCCGAGGGTGGTTACAAAAATCTACTTTCCAAAGTGGAAAACTTATTATAAAATATTTTTTCAATGTTAGATTCAAATTGAAATCTTCAAAACTTATATTGAAGTTGAAATCTTGAAATATTAGATTGAAATTGAAATCTTGAAATTTTGAAACCTTCGATTGAAATTGACATCTTGAAATCTTCGATTGAAATCTTGAAATCTTCGATTGAAATTGAAATCTTGGATTTATATTTTTTCAATCTTAGAAAATATTTTTTCAATGTTAGAAAATATTTTTTCAATGTTAGAAAATATTTTTTCAATCTTAGAAAATATTTTTTCAATCTTTGGAAAAAATTAGTTTCGATCTTTGGAAAAAATTGGTATCGATCTATGTTTTTGGAATTTGTACTACGTTTGCACACCAAACACACCAATCACCGAACATCGAAACGTTCGGGTCGTAAGGTCATTCCACTTTTCGTATTTCATAGCCACCCTCTCTCTCTCCCTTCCGGTGCTTTCTTGTGCCTGTACTTGATCCGTGTACACCGTCAGACTTTTTGTCTTCGACATCAACCGGATATCCTGTTCACTGCGGTCTATTGACAACCACTTAAGGAAATCGCTGCTGGCTTACGATTTCAATTAAATTACCGTCCTACTAATATTAGAAATTTCAATAGTACCTGCCACCCTCTTGACCTCGTTCTTTTCCTTCCCTTCCTTCCCACCCTTCTCTCTCTTCTCTCTTCTTGGAAATTCTCTTTTCCTATTCATTCCTATTTTCGATTATATTCCGATTTCGTTTGATTTTCATCCGGCTCTCTTTTATTCAATTAAAATTTCTCTACAACGTAATATCGGAATTACAGTAAGAAAGTGCACTTTAAAAATTATCTATCAATTGAATGGATCGCCTCGCGAAAGATTTTCGCATAGTTATTTTTATTCTTGTATCCAGTAAAACCCAGTGGGAACATTGAACAATGAAATGGTCATTGAATTACTGTTTCTCCATGCACTTTTATTTTATTATTCACTAGATGATCCTTTACGAAATTTAATTGGGTTATGATAAAGATTGCAATGAAACAAAACGTATATAGGTTCATCGTCATTCACCAGGGTCTATCGTATCGAGGAATCAAATAATCGATCGCATGTCGATTTTATTCGATTTATATCGTAATATTATGAGGGAGAGGGAGAGAAAGATTGCATTGCTTTATAGCTCCAGGGTTCTAATTCCAATAAAAACGTATATAACTGAATAAAAATACTTTTTTTGTCAATTTTTTTCTTCGTTCACCTCAAAATTTACCATCTTAATAATTTTGTCTAAAAATGTCATTTTGATATTCAAAAGCTCGTGATATACGAAAATTGTTTAAAAAATAGACAAAAGTAGATCGATCTGACTCACATTTCGTAGTGACTTCAAAGAAATATGCTCCAACTAGAGCGAACTTACCTTCAAGTGTTGAAATTCGCGAAAGCGAAGAAAAAAATCCTTTTCCAGATTTTCCGCTACGTTTCTTCGCGTATATGCTCTTAACGAGAATGGCCCGAAAGCACGTATGGACTAACCATACTCGAAGACTTCCCGAGAGAATTGGTATGTTGGAAACATCGAGAAGGAAACGAACACGTTTCAGACTGAGGAGCAGTCGCACGCAAGAGACAAGAAAAGGCGAAAAGGAAGAGTAAAAAAAAGAGAGGTAAAAGAAATTGAAGAGAACGAGAGGCGAATGGCCTACAGGAGGACCTGTCCGTTTGGCTCTAAGCTTCGCCCGGAATTCAACAGCTACGTCACAGTGGATAAACAAGTGGTAACAAGCTACGTGTTCCCATTTTCTTTTCTACCTATATACGTCCAAGGTACACCCTGCGATCTTTTCTTTTTCTATTCTCTTTATCTCAATGTGTACTCATCCAGCTGCACACGTCGACCCGGTTTCTTCTTCGACAAGAAGAAGACGAACTTCGAATTCGTCCCCCGTTATAATGATCGAAAACACATTCCTCTTCCTTTTTTTTTTCATTTTTAGTAAATGTCTTCCAAGAGTTCCGTTATTCTCGCTAATTAGCGAGGGTCTTTGAAGAATCCCGCGGTAAACAAAGATTCAGCAAACCTCGTAATTTTTTCGACGACAGATCTTCATTGACGTTTTGAATTTTTAACGAACCGTTCTTCATTTTTATTCTGGCTTCTTCTTAACGTTCTACATTTTTACTGATTGGCTATTAGACCAATGAAAATGGTCCAATGGCGTAAAAGAATGAGCCCTGAAATAAAAATTAAATAAAATTTTATTTTATTTTGTTTTTATAAATATATATTTAATTCCTTTCATTTTTATTTCGTTGCTTCGACGAAAAACGACATGCGAGGAAAACCATTCGTTTCACTCAGGATACAGAAATGTAGACAGGAAACGCTTACTGATAATGTCCGCTGAGAAATAGCGAGACCAAAAATTCGCTAAGATTTATTTTGCGAGTATTTTTCGGTGAAATGAAAAAGATATTGACTTTGAAAAATAAGGGCCACTCTAATATGTATTTATACATACATCGTTTCCTCAGCAGCTTGAACATACGAATGCATTACGAAAAAATGACAGCATTGAAATTCATTGGTTGTCCGGAATTGACGTAGCCATGCATGGTTAGTAAGGCAATAAACGGGACTCTCCAGGGACAGGCTATCGTCCCACGGTGAACTCCCCAAACCGATTTCCGCACGGACTGCTTTACATGGACCATGAGTCAAATTTTCATTGAATTTCGAGTCTTTTCCATCACCTTCCCCGAGGGAGATCGAGAAGCTCCACGTACGGGGTTCGTCCACGAAATCCCGGGAGACGTTTGCCTCAGACGCGACAAACGAGTGTAGGAGGGCGACGATACGTGCCATTTTCGCAGCCGCTGCCCCAAGTACAGCCAATTCTAACCTCCTCTATATACGCGAGTGTCTCGTACTCGATTTATCTCACTTTTATCCCCCCCCCCTCCCCATTCACCTGCACTTTACTTCCCCGCGTTTTAAAATGTTTGTACTCCAATACAATAAATATTCATTAATAAAACAATCCCTCATTTGATACAGTTTCAAAATTCAGCTTTATAAATAATTGTTTTGGGTTTTTTCATAATTTCATAATACATAATACATAATTTCATGATACACAATTTTTCATAATTTCATAATACATAATACATCATTTAATAATGCAGCTTTATGATTAATTGTTTTGGGTTTAAAAAAAAAATAATTATCTATTTTTCACATTTAAAAGTTTTTCTCTGATAATATTAGTGGATAAACTGAGCACGTTCTGAATTTATGTAATTAATCTTTTTTTCTAAATTAACTGTCAAGGTTTTCGTTAATATTTTTTATTTGTTAGTGGAATAACTATCAGAACTGTCTATGACGATTTTATTTTCCTAATCTTCATGTTTCAATGCTGACAACCGCGACAACTCTCGTGGCTTGTAAATTCACGATTCCCCTATTTTGGGCTATCTTTTTCCTCGATCGAGTAATACCTTAATTTGGCTGTATTTTTTGTTCGTATTTCTCCAAATAATTTTTTGAAATAAATAAAATGTTAATTTTCGATAAGCTATCGAAAATAAAACTTACCTAAAATATTTTATCTTTTCGTAGGATAATTCGAAAAAGAAGAGATTTTCGAATACGGTTTTTTGTCTACCAACTGTACGTCAAATGACATGTCACCAAATGGTTTTTCCTGATTTTGAAACGTCATTCATCGTTTTTTTCAGAAACTCTTTGAATTCCCTGTTCTTGGCAAAATCCTACAGTCAAGTGCCAATCGTTTTGCTTCCAATATTTCCAATTGATACCATGAGAATTCCAACATGGGGAAAACATCAGTCGGGAGGAAATGGAGGATGTTGAGAGTACCAAACAAGGAGTACAGAACAAGAATCAATGTAGACGACAAGCTCTATATGGAAAGGCTGGTTTTATTATCCAATACGAAATACCAATAGAAGGGTCACGATATTCTCCCTTTCTCTCCCGCTTTGGATATGTACGTCCCTACTTATGGGTATGTCTATCCACATCCTTCTGAACGGAAAGCATGCAATCTTCCATCGTTTATAGTACTCCCTTTTCGAGCTGTTATGAGTTCACGAATCCAATATCCAGGTACTTTATCCCACGTATGTGCCTTTACCATTGTAATATTGTCCTGAGACTGGAATGCGTATTACGTCCTCCAATACGTAGAGACTGGTACATTACAGACGATTCACTCGAACCTAAGGTATAAAGGGTACCTCTAATAATCTGGATCAAATAATCTAGTCTTCCAATTTTTTATTGGTCGATATTTTCATTATGGATATTTTATTGATCAAATATATATCAATGTTAATCAAATTTATTACGAGCTCATCTGTCAACTGTCATTTCTTCGACTGTCAAAATTGTTATCCAAAATTATATTATTATTATAATATTATATTATAAGAAATACAATTATAAGAAATTATAAGAAATAATATAAATATTATTATTATTCTATTATGTAATTATATATTATTAAATATTATAATATTATTTCTTGAATTATAAGAAATAAAATTACAAGAAATTCTCCAGTGAAACTATAAGACACTGAAACTCGAGATGCTAACTTGGCAGACTACAATTTTTCCCTCAGTTCAATCAAACGAAGTGAACACATTTGATGAAAATGTTTATTTTTAAACCTTACAGAACAAAAAAATCTGGTTGCCAAGTACCAATTTTTCCAGTACTGATTCACAGCAAAGGTGAACAAAGAGAAACAAAGAGAAGGCAGCAAAGGCGAAAGATGGAAATAAGACAGATCGAGAAATGTATCCTTGAATGAAACACTGCCCAGGGCAAAAATTCGTAGTGACAGATTTTCAGTAATTTACAAAAGGGCTTTCAGCCTTTCCTTCTCTCCTCGTCCAACGTTTTGTAAGCTGGAATTGTAAAGCCAGGAAAGCAAGAGAGAAATAAATAGAGGGCAATGAATACAAGAGAGCGAAGAAAAGGTTGGGAAGAGAAGAGGGAGTAGAAAAAGTGACGACAAAAGCTCTGATCCGTAGTAGTACGGTCTGTCTGACCCGAAATGGAGTGCTCTACTGAGCACCCGCGTCTTAGCCACAAAGCCGCTCTTTGGCGTGTCCCGAAAGCTGTCTGGCTTCTGATAGGTTCGTCCGTCTCCAAAACCTTCGCTGTTTCATTCGTTGGCCCTTGCCCGTCCAACCGCGCCGTAACGAACTTTTCAGCCCTAAGGCAGTTGGGGAGGAAAAAGGGCGAAGGGGGAGAGTGAAGGGAGGGGGGGGGGGAGGACGGCATACACAATGTGATAAGGTCGAGCAAATACGTAGGCCAGTAGGTACCTAGGAATGGACCTAGGGAGAGGAAGACCAAAAGGATCCTGCGACCCTTTATTTCCGGAAAAAACTTTTCACCCTCTATGCTTCTACTGACACTTTTCCTGCGTATATGCGCGATTGTCTATCGGGTGTCCTAATTAAATTGACATTTTGTGGTAAATAGAAAATCTGAAAAAAAGGGTTTTCTTAGCCCTTTATTACTTATTAATACTTATTATAATATAATATAATATAATATAATATAATAATAATAATTACTTATTAGCCCTTTCTTAGCCCTTTATTACTTATCTGCTTATTGTTGTTTTTTTCAATATTTATTTAAGGCAGGATTCTACTTTGGTATTTTGGTAAATGGAAAATTGATTAAGCATTAATTTTTCATCGATTCAACGTGCAGCTTACAAATTGTTTTTGTTTTTTAGTTTTTGAGTTAATGTTGAGAATTTGTGGGATTTGAAGAATTTAAGTATTCCTTTGTTTGGGTTATACCGATATAAATTCGTCTGATAATTTCGACCTTTAAAATAACAGTATTGATGTTTATTGTTCAAATTGTTTGAAATCATTCGAGCTTTCACATCCACGAATAATTGTGATAATTCAGTAGAGAATTTTTCGAAGCTTTTGATATAACGAAAATAAGCTGAAACGCTATATTTGACGTCACATTCCAACGATATTGTTTGGGTTTGTGCTACCTCCTGTATGCATACTTCAATGCTCTCCCAGGATAAAAATTTATTTTTATGCACTGGAGAAAACAAACAAATGGTCGGGTTGGATGACGAACATTCTTTCATCACCATACTCTCCCGGAATTCCACAATATTGTCAAAGTTTTCCGGGAATACATCGGTGCAAATACAAGGGTTGTTTTTTTTCCTTTCTTTTTTTACGTTACGTGCAATGAGATTTTCCTCCTCGTACGAAGGTGGTATGCTCCTTTCATATACGGGAGGGGGATGGGGTCAGGAATGAGCATGTACGCGAAAACACGTACTCCCTGAAGACTCTGACTCTGTGACAGCAATCGGCCAAGAAAATGTACGGAACGTTTCTACGATTTCTTTTTTCTCACTTTCTCGCAACCGTGTTGAACGCCCGCTACTTCTGACGACTTTTCCTCAAATGTACTTTTCAAGCGATAAAATGGGAGTACTCCTCGAAGAATTGATGCATTTTTCCTCCGGATCGTTTTTTCCAAGCCTCGACTTTCTTATTATGACCCCCTCACCTGCCTCGATATATATCGAAGCAATATCATGAAGAAAAAAAAACCAAAAAGAGAGAGACATCGTGTGTAGTAAAATTGAAAAAAAAAACATAACGCGATCCACTGGTGCGTTACAGCCCTTATTTTTCCACATCGATATTTTTTCAACGTTTATGCCCCAATTTTATTTATTTCACTCTAAAGTATTGGTAAGCTACTAAAATTGAGAACAGAACACTTTAATAATAGTTATTGATTGATTAATTAATTATTTTTCTAATTAAGTAATTTTAATTTAATTAATTAACTAGTGATTTTGTTTAATTGCTCATAAAGCTCAAATTAAATAAATAGCGTTATCAAATTTGGCAGAAAAAGGTATAAAATGATGAAAGGTGTATTTCAACGAGGGATTAATTAGCTAAATTGGGAAACTCAATGTTCATGTAGATTTTGAATAATAATTAATAATAATAAGATGATGCGGACGTATCAATGAAATAAAAAAATAAAGACGTTTTCTTGTTCGACAGTTGGACAAGATATAAAATATTGACGAATTTCACTTCGATTATTATTGACAGTCTAAAATTAACATTTCTTCACTTGTGAATCTACGATTTTCCCAATTTTTAAATAACTTTTTGCCTAAATGCATAATAAACAAGAAAATAATCTAAACGAAAAGTAGGACTCGAAATAAATGAAATATGTCGAAGTAAAATGGATATTTCGTGGTGCGAAGGCTGTTAAAAGGGGCAGTCTAGATGGCATTTGCTGCAGGTGCATCAGGCAACGTAGAAATAACACCGAGATTGAGGTCCCTCAATTTAAACTTCGGATGTAACTTTTGCATACTTGTAAAAACATATTCGACCAACCATAGCGACAGACTTTACTCCATTCCACGAAGAGAATATCCCCGCAAACAGAATTTATTTGAGTAATATTGTTCACGTACGTATTCGTGCTGGAAAGTTGGAGGCGTTTAAAACTATACGACACAAGGGGGAAAAGTTCAACTCCGAGGTCTCTCGCTGTCAACAGGGATCTGTTTTCAATACCGGAACGACGATCAGCCACCCCTGTTCCATTTATGGACTTAATACTTTGGGTGAGTGTTCTTTGCATCAATTAACAGCGAGTACTTGCAAAATATATTCACATCGTCTACTGTTTTTGATAATTATACAGTTTAGTGACTTTTCCTAAATATGGAGTCAAAATATAATTTTTAGTTATTTTTAACTATAAAACAACATAAATAACGATGTTATGTTGGGAGAATCGTTTTTTTCAAGCCCAAATTTGTTTTAAGTGAAAAATTAATTTCCAAAATTTTCATTTTTTATTTTTGAGACAGTATCCTGATTTTCACGAACGATTTCACGTACTTCTCTTAATTATTGCATTATTGAACGTACAGAAGATGGTCAATTATGTACCAATATTACGAATAATCGCTAAGAAAATTTAAAAGCCCTGAAATTCAACAATTTTTACAATATTATCACATGTACTTTTTTTCGTAAAAAATCTAGAAGTTAAAAACTCTCTCTCTAAGATAACTTCATTATTTACGACACAAAAAAGCGACAAACAAAAAAAAACAATGAGAGGTGATTTCCAAAAAATGTCAGTTATTTATATAATTACTAGGTATATCGATTTTCATAAGACGACCAGTTTTGAAGTATAAAAAAAAATACTCCTGACACATGGGTTCTGGATACAAAAAAAGGTCTCCCAGCGTACGATGACCGTTTTCGTGATTCGGGCTCGTGATTTTTCTGCGGGAATGTACACCCACACCGATAGATCTGTACCCACACACAGTAAGGCTCTCGAATTATCAGTGCAACGTACGGATTAAGACCGACGTGTGCAGCGAACCATTTTTCATACGTCAATGCTCCATCGCAATTTTCATTTCATTTTTACAATTTTCCACCCTGTTTCTGTTGACGCGTATTGGCAAGTGCATTCACTAAAAAAAAAAATGAAGAACAAAATGAAAAACGAAAAAAAAAATGGCGAAGCACCCTTGAGTAAATCCATCGGTCCATTCGAGCCGAGTATAATTCTAGAAATTTTACAACGTAGTTCCGGCATTACAAAAGTTCGGGGAAATAAACTCGAGCGTACTCAGGGTGAGAGTTATAAAGCATAATAAAAAATGCAATGGTTTCGTACTTGAAATGTAATTACTACGTAACAGTTCTGCCGTTGGAAAGTAATTATTCTTGGTTAGTTCGGATAAAGAGGGAACATTAGTTTTTCGCTTCAACGGATAAATACGTCGTCAAACGTTAAGCATTATTTTTATGTATATATATATATATTTTGTTTATTTATTTATTTATTTATATGTAATTTAATTTTTTAAGTATATATATGTCTATATACGCACATAAAAAATAAAATTACATATAAATAAAAATAAAAATAATGGTATATATATATCTGAGTAGAATTAGCAACTTTGTTTCCAACTTCGATCGAAGTCATCGCGTGAAATCTCAATGAGGAGGTATGTCAAACGAGTATTCCGGTAATTCGTGTAATCTCCATTTTCTTACGAAGGATAAGGGAGCCTTGCGGGGTTTGATCGGGATTTATGATAAATTCCGTGTGCTAGGCGCGTCTCAATTTATCCGCAAAACTTCCGGTACACGCAAAAGCTCACCGAACAGGCCCCAACGAACTTCCTCGTAGCTCTGCTGAGAGGATCCTGACTGAGTAATATACGATCGAGAATTCATAACGTTAGCGGAAAAAATGTTTTACTCCGGCTTCGAAAGGGGAAACGTTAATAATAATTTTCTGACGTTACAGTATCGATCGTTTTATTCCTATATTTTAAATGTCGTTGAGTTGTGAGAATATTTTGTCAATTAAAAAATTGATAATAATATAATGATAATATATTCTTGGATGGTATTGTCGAATTAATTTTATATGATATAGAATCTAATAGTCTAATATTAACAATAATATGAAATGATTGCTTGAATTGAAATTTTTTTAATTATTATAAATAAGACAAAAAATAAAAGTCATTATAATTGTAAATCATAATTTCTTCACAAGGTATAAAAATCAATAAAATTTTCGATGAATGTTTTATTCTTTTGTCCTAGACAAAAGTTTTTGACGATGTACGTTTTTTATCCCCCAATTTCATCTTCGACCTCAGCTTTAAAATTTGATAAATTTCAAAAGTTGATTACAATTGATTAATCCTAACAATCAGTAATGGGTTCGCAGATTCTTCGAAACATTCTATTTCAACGTTTCAGCCCACACATGTTCACGATCACCCAATCCACGACTAATAAAAAGACATTAAAAAAAGTCAATTTTCAAGGAGCCTACAGAAATCACTACGAGATTGGATCGATTTACATGTATCGTGACTAACCAAAACGAACGATGTGGTAACCAGCGAAGTTTCGAGTTTTGGTGTACCAACCAGAATCGTCCCCACGAAGAAAACCTAAAATAAACGGGGGCAAGATTTCAGGTGTTCTCGAACACTCCGTTACCCAATGCATCCCATTTCCGGGCATTTCCTCTTCTCCCGTTCGCTTTCCTCGTCCTCGACGAGACAAGGGGTGGGTTGACTTTGGGTTTTCCATCGAGACGTATCTCTAACCGAAACGAGGTGGGACCGGTTGGTAGATCGAGAGCAGATGGACTACCAACTTCGACCACGTAGACATTGCCTGTATCAGGTTAGCACACATATAACCCCTCATCGACTCTTCCGGATCGTTAAGGACCACGTGCACACATTACTCCAGCTATCTTCCCTATCCCAATTTCTCGGCTTAGTTCCTTGCCCGAAATATTCGTGAGGAAAGTGGACGAGGTGGCAAAGCTTCACCATCGAGCCTTCGAGAAAACCCAAGTTTCTACTAAACCGGACTGAAGGTCTGTTTAACGTCTCACTTTCCCTAGATATCGATATACGTCTCATCCACTCGACTTCATCCACGTATTGGTAAATTTATCGTCTTTTGGGCGACGGGGGGGGGGGGGACATCCAGCGAGAATTTCGGCGGCAAGCCACCAATGTTCATCCAACTTCCGGTATCGCGAACTCTCATCAGCTTCCATTTTCAACGTTATACGTTACCTTCTACTTTAGGGGGAAAAGATCTTTGTCACTTTCTAGGTTATTGATCGTTACGAACCGAGTGGTTTGCGAAGAACAGCACTGATTTTACCTGATTGGTTGGTCATTTTGTTTCTTCACTCCGCGAGTGCGTGGAATTTTCGAAGGGACGAAAAGATTTATTTCGATATTAGGGTGTCCCTTGTTTTTATGAGTTAACATGTTTTTAATGCATTTTATGGTTTTATTTTTTATTAGTCTAAAATAGTGGACACGAAGTTTGGAAAATAATTCAAAAAAATTCTAACAGAGTTCTTACGAATTTTATTTTGGTATTATTTTCAAATCGAAAATTGAAATAATTTTTGGAAGCATGTATTGAATTTTAGCAATTTGATTTGAAGTTTTGGAATTTAAAATAATATTGAGAAAATTCCAATTACGGTTGCTAAAATTATACCAATTATGATTCCACTTTTCAATGTGGAAATTATTTCAAAAATTGATAAAATCACTCGAAAATAAATAACGGAGAATTTTAGTCAGTCGATGATTTTAAAAATGATTCAACCACATATTGGAGGCCTGAATTATAAATGTGGAAAACGAAATAGAATTGGTTTTCAAACCATACAATATTCAATTAATTACGCTTATTGTTATTATGCTATTCGATTTTATTCGGTTCTATAGTTTATCAGTAATGGAATTGAGCTATTTCTATGTCACATGAATACGATACGAAACGGTATGAGTGGATATATATCGATATATATCATAGCTGACAATCACATCGAATTCTTTTATTAATCAATCCCATTCTGACCGAGTACGAACGTATAATTAATTTTTTGTAATTAAGCCACATTGAAAAGCACATTTTCATCATGCTCACCTTCCAATAATCCAACTAACATTATGGCGATGTTTTCAATCTCGTCGCAGCGCGTTCGCCTGGAAATCCATTTTGTTCGAGACGTCGTTCCTCCTCTTTGCCATTTCCATCCCGATTCGTTTCGTATGCAATCCCCGTATTCGAGGATCTAACTAACCAGGCGGCAAATTTGCTTGACGGTAGAAAAACTCGAGCAGGAAGGGAGCGAACAAAAGGCGAAGATGAGAAGGAATAAAATAAACTTGAAAAAAAAGAAAATAACAAAAGCGTCTTCTAAGAAAAGTATGCTAAAGATTAAACAATTACTAAATTAATTATAACATTTAATTAATTAATGGATAATAACATTTAATTAATTAATAGATGATAAATTGAATCCATCATTTACGTAGATTACTTAAATCAACTAAATTAAATTCAGTTAAATTAGTAATTAAACCAACCATTAATTAATATAATTATAATCTGATATTTGAAAATCGTTGTTTTAAGTGATACTCGATTTCGATTGAAAACCGGAAATACTCGGTCGAACCGTGCCATTGACGAATTCCACATGAACTCTCCAAGTATTTCCGGTTCCTGTAGAGTGACAAAATAAATGTCAAGAAGTAATTTGATTGATTTTGATACAGAAATGAAAATTCTCTTCGTTGATTCAGAAATAAGAAATTCACACAGAAATGAAATTTCTCTTCGTTGATACAAAAATGTAAAATTCATTTTCGTCATTGTTCACCAAACCATGTTGAAAAATCATTTTTCATCGTTCCAAAGACAACGGCGATATTTGTTATAGTCAAAGTTAAAAAGGCCACCTTGTATACATAAGAATCGTCAAACTCCTCATTTTTTATACACCGGTATAAAATCATCATAAAAAATCATAATTAGAACAACAAGTATTTCGGTGGTTGGATGTTGATCAGTAATCTTCTAATCGAAGGGCAGAAATCGTGTAGGAATTCTAGAATGGTATCGGCTAATACCGATCCGTCAGATTCTCTTTATCTGCAATGTATATACAGAAACTCATCTTGGAAAGTTTTCAGCTGGAAGGCATCAAGACGTTGCCGAAGATTTCGTCGTTCCTTACAATTTTGTGGCTTCCCGGAGCACACGAGGATCTCCCATCACGTAGCCCAAACCTTCCACCAAACCGTGAGCTTTCTAGACTTGTGTATCGATGAAAGTCGTAGGGCTGTATCGAGAGCCTTTTGAGGGTAGGCTCGAAGCCTTTCTGGTCTCAAACTGTCGATGTATATCATTTGGCGTTCTCCTTTCCTTGGTAAACAGTACACACATGCTGGTATGAGCTGGTATATGTAAGACAGTAGGGCTTGGAATCCTCAACGGAGATTGGTACGTGTCTCCGAAGAAACGCTGAGATGGGTACTCACGAGATCCTAGGAGGGCAAGGGAAAGAGGAGTCCAACAGGCAGAGGAAGAAAGAGGGGCAGGAGGGAGGACACGTGAGAAGAGGAACTTATCAGGTTTCCCTTTGATTCTCTTGCACGTACGATCCCACGATATATTTCCGGCTCTCAGAGAAATCCACGTCCAAAGATCTCTGTTACCCTGAATACTTGGATGATTCCCTTCCTACTTTTCCATCAACCCTCATCTCCTCGGGTAACTTGACAATGCGTTCAATAAACTTGAAAATAAATAGTCGATTTATTTTCAACACTTGGTTTATTTTTATTGCTTTTTATGGGAATGTCGAGTTGAGTCAATTGAATGATTAATTATTCATTAATTTTAGTGGGTTATAAAATTATTTTTTACTTCTTAATGAAATTGAAAAATAATTAAATAATAAAAGTATTATTAAAGTTTCGATGATTGAATAATTACTATTTTTTACTTATAAAAATTATTCTCCTTATTAAAAATGATTATTATATACCAATATAATATAATATTTTCTAGTAAAAAGTGAAAAAGAATTATTTAAAAGTGCAAGGTGTGCGAATACTTTTTTTTGTCCATCGTATACACAATCGAATGAAAAACTTTCTTCCCTTCCAGAAATCGATTAAAGAGCTGACTAGTCTGATCCGAAAGAATCACCGGTCATTCCATGATCTCTACGACAACACTGGTAAACGCAGGTGAGCGATGCTTCGAATAAAAGACAACACGGTAAACATCATCAGCTGGCAGCTCTCACATAAATTGAAAACTTTTTCCCCAGTCGTTCGTAGAGACTAGGGAAAGGGACAAGGTTGGTCGATAATGACTGGTAGTACACGGGAAATTTCGATTTGGACGAGATCACCGCAACTATATATAGCTAGTGAACTAAGCTCACTAGCCAATCAAAGCATTGACCGGTCGACCTCAATTATCGATCAATCCCTCTCCCCATCCTCTTTTGGTGTCCCTCGCTCTCGTCGCATGTCCACATTGCTAGGATGCACGAAGCCCGTGTTTAGGACTCCAAGATTGGGTGTATGGTGCTCGAACAGGTGCATCGACGAGGGTGAAGCTTCGTGAGGTTCGAGATGGTAGTTACGAAGCTGTCATTCCTCGCCAAGTATTTCGAATTCCACGATCTACCATATATACAATTAGCTTCAATATCCCCGTACCCAGAATGCATAAAGTGCACTTAGCCATTGATGAAGACATGGACGATGATGTACGCACGTAAAACCCTAGAATTACCAGAATGGACTTCAAAGGGTTGGTTTGCTACGTCTAATCAGATTGCGCGAAGGGCTGCAAACGACCAGCTTCATTCAGACGTATCATAGCTATGGAGGACTCGAATGTCAAAAGGTCAGCAAGCTTTACGTGGACAACGTCCTTTTGGCTGGAAATGATCGATACACGTATATTTTATGGTTTCCGGTTGCGTCTCTTGGCTGATGGCAAACTGGTAACGTCACCTTGTTTCCGGTGGCGGGATGAGAATAACAGCTAAGAGCGAAGAGACAGGAAGGAAGATAGAGGGTCAGAGAGGGAGAAGGGGCAAAGAGAGAGAGGGAGGGGAGGGAGAGGGAGAAAGCTGACGTTGTAATTTCACACCATGTGCGCTCTACAACCTCCATTATATGTCGTTCGCATCCACCTATAGATACAGTCCTTATACGTTTCTCCGCACATCCCATCCAAACTCCATCTACTCGACCCCTCCGACTACCTGCCCCCTTCGAATCAGACGCGAAGCGACGTTTTGATAATTATCCATGAAATCGTTCAACATGACAATTACGAAAAAACGTCAAATCGTCCAACATGACAATTACGAAAAAACGTCAAATCGTCCAACATGACAATTACGAAAAACGTTAAATCGTCCAACATGACAATTACGAAAAAACGTCAAATCGTCCAACATGACAATTACGAAAAAACGTCAAATCGTCCAACATGACAATTACGAAAAAACGTCAAATCGTCCAAGATCTGGCTGCCTCTAGCTCTGAAAAGAACATCTTACAACGGTTTTATATGTACATAATATTTATGTATTTAAAATGCTCCAAAAAAACGAACAAGTCCATATAACGGGACACAATTATTGGGAGTGTTTCCCATTGGGCCACCATACCAGGACCGTTATTGCGTCAGAATGCAGCGCGAGAAATAATTGGAACGGACCAGGGTGAATATGAAAGGGTAACGAAGCAGTAATGAAGTTCTAGGAATGAAAAAAAAAGCAGATGTTATTAGAGAACCGGACGGTCGTCACAATTTTCATCTATGGATATCCTACGATTGTATGCGGTCAACGTTTTCAGCTCGACAATTGCGGATCCAACGTCTCGATAAAAATATCTCGGAAATGGTGTTGTTATTCAGTGGATCGGGCCTTGATGGTGAGGAAGGGCGGGGGAGGGGACGGGTAGCGTTAGCAATTTCCGATAAATTCATAAGGGCCTTCATAGGTGGTCGGACTGGAGGGTCGTGTCCGGTCCGCTTAAACGATATTAAGCTCTCCCACCAGTACCTATAATCTCCCCCTTTGGACTCGATCCCGGTCTCTTTGGTGAACGAAAACGAGGGAACTTTGGCGGCTAACGAGCGCACATCTACACCGATGTGTCTCGAGGGATTCCCGTAACGTGGCGGATGGGAAAACTGAAAAATCGAGAAAATTGGAACTCACGAGGAGAAACGAGTGCATCTCTTCTGATTCACGTGACCCATCACGTTGAAGTTTGCATCGTTCGAATTCAACTATTTTTTTCTAATTTTTTAAAAAGTAATGAAAAATATGTGAAGACGATTTGGATGAAAGCAATCCATTGGCCCAAATTGAAGAATTGCTTGCAACACATATAGCTTTGTTTACAATAAAAAACTACAAAACTATGGAACTGGAAAAGTTACAATGAAAAGTTCATCAAAATCGTGTTTGCCAATTGTGGAAATGTTTTTATGTGTTTAATTGTTCTTAATGGTTTTGCAATAAAGACCTGACAATCCCCACAATTTCTTCAGCCATGCTTTCCATCTCCAATGATTAACCTAACTTAGAATTACATGACCTTTTCATTGACTCGTAAATCGGTGGTAAATTCATACCTATGCAATCCCATTGAACCGTAAAATCCGATATTCAATACATACAATCCTATTGAACCGGAAGTCTTTGGAAAAGTTGGTGTCTGACTGGAAAGGGTAGTTCAACCAGCTTTCACAAGTAAACCCTAACCAAAAGGTATCGATCTTGAAAGGTCCTTGCTACATTGACGGACATTGAATGACACGATCGGATTATACCTTACAATTGCAGTTACGAACGCGTCGTGGTACGGGACAGTTTGCGAGATTCAATCAGCATTTCGGTTCCAGATTTATTCCGAACATCTTTGGTCCAATTGAGAATCCTGAAATGGAATGACAATTAATGGGAGTGTTATTCAATGAAGAACGTAAGGTTTTGAGAAATTAACATTTTGTTCATGGCTACTGGTCTGTTAGCGGTCATTTAATCCGAATTTCATTCAATTTGAATAATTTTTGCAAATTGCTTCAAGTATTTAGTTGCGCTCACTCAACCTAGTTTTATTTCAAGATTGGATTTATTTGGGTTGGTTTTCGACATTTTCAAATTTCTAAAATAATTTTGGCTAATTTTTGGCCCAACGATCTATTCAGTAATAGTTCAATCTTCACTTTTGTCAAAGCTGAAAATAAATTCAAACAATAAAACCGGTCGGACTGATAAGGGCAGATTTTAGTAGAAAAACTTGATATCCATTTGACGCCGACAGGATCATTGGTGCATCCAGTTGCGTCCGATGCTACAGCGGGTAGAATTTGTGGATTCTTTTTGTTATCATACTTCCAATTGCTCATTCGTTTAGACGTTAACAATGGATACGGACTACCGATGTTTTCCAGCTACATTGACATTGGTAAGGCGGCGATTCGAAGCGATGTGCATACAAATGGAAAGTATGCGATAAATTTAGCAAAAGCTCGATTACTTCAGCCAGCGAATTTTATTTTCGATTGTTTTATCGTTGCAAAAGCTCGATACGGAATACTGTGGCGGTTATCGTTACACCAGAGTAGAGGCATTCGAGTTATTGGAGGGTCGTCAGGATCCAAAAATAAGGGTTACAATAAAAATTAAATCTGAAAAGCTTAAGCAAAACTTTTACATTTATAAAAAAAATAGTTAAGTGATGCTAATTAATGTTAGGCACGAAAAAATAGATTTCACATGCCACCTTAAGGCACGAAAGAATAGATTTCAGGTGCCACCTTTATTTCTCTCTCTTCACGATTATTCCTTCGTTTTGGCGAAGTCACAGTGTAGAATCGTGATAACGAACACCGTCTGATTAAAAATCAGGGATTCTGTGTTTCTACACCACCGAAAAACCCGAGGGGCCTGCTCGTTTGCTTTTCACAAATAGATATAAAAAATGAAGAATCGTTGCGAAGAAAAAGGCTAATGATGAAAAAAAAAGTATATTCGACGACTTCATTGTTCTTATATTTTCGGTATGCGATCACGTGTTGCGGTTAGAGCTTCTCTCGAAACAATGTACAGTCAACGTTGCACTCATCCTCCGAGCATCGAGATCCAATTAATGTGTTAATTGGGACATTGTCGATTGCTGTCGATATGCTCGGACGATGTATAGAAAATATTCCGTTTTTATCCCGTTCACGTTGTCCCAAAACTCGCACAACGAAATTTCCCGATTTCTTTTTCAATTTTTACGATTATAATTGAAAACACGAAATTTAATTTACGAAACAATAATTCGTAGACAAAAGCCTCGATAAATTGTATTGTTCACAAATTCTAATGTATTTTCGACAACTGACTTTGTTCCAATTTATCGTTCATTTAGGACTATAAATTGAAAAAAATGAGTAAGAAGTAGGATTGCTATAAATGACATGAAAAAAAAAGTGCAAATATAAAAATTTACAGAAGAACTATATTAACAATTTCGATGATTGTCGTTTATTCGATAAAGTAGATTTTTCATTATTTTTCATTTATGAACATTGATAATATTCGATATCAATTAGCAAATATACAATGTCTATTTTACAAAAAAAAAAACAGTTTAATATTTTACTCAAATTCTATGTGTGGATTCAAAATTGTTCTTCATTCTGTCCACCATCAAGTTTTCGACTTCGATAAAAAACAAAACAATTTTTATTAAACAAATTTGACACATACCATTTTCAATGCACGGAAAAATAAACGTCCAAACGACTATTCGATTATTCAAGTTATTTCTGTAAAATAAATATTCGTAAATGAGCGTGATATTCGAGTCATAGTGGCCCCTGAAGATTGCACTTGTAACAAAGTTGTTGTATCGTCAGTGTTCGCCATGAGGCGTAATAAGGCTGGTTGGCAACTAGAACGTTACCTCTCACTCGCCAGAGAGTAAATTGTTCGCGGCAAAGTTTCGTTTCATACGGACGAACGAGGCACACAACGGTGCGCAGTTTTGTTAACTGTTGACTACAACTAGACAAGCTTCAAGGAAGACAAGTAACGCGTACCACAGAGAAGTGCCATGGCGGTCCGCCTAAGTAATATCCGACCTCATCCTTCGCCGCTGCCCCTCTCGCCAACTTCCGGAGCTTTTCTTCATCTTCTTCCCCGAGCCTCTTCCCAAACTCCAATTTTTGTTTTTTCCTCCATCTCTTCTACCTCTCTGTTTCAACTACTTATTTCACTTCTCTTGTACTTTTCCACCACAGCCGTTGTACTTTCAACCCTTCCTTTCTCCCTTCTCGTGTTTTCGACTATTATGTAGGCGAGCACAATTGCTCACCTTCTCAATCACACTTACGGCCAGTACACCTGAATTTACAGTGAGACACCGATTTTCTACCACCGCATTTTTTTCCGAGCTTTCGATTTTCGATATTTTCGAAAAAAGTTAGACATGAAGAAAAAATATCGAAGATATTATTATAAATATCGAAATATATAGAAGAAACTTGAAATCTCGCAGACATTTTTAAGATTCCATTATTTTTCAATTTTTAACACTGAAAGTAATTTATATTGAATGGTAAATAAGACTTGAAATTTCAAAGGAATTTTTAATTTCGGATTATCCTTCATTTTATCGAAGATCTATAATCAAAAACTGCAAAATCATAATAACTCAGTAACTATTCAAATTTTACCCCCATTTGATGGAGTTTACATTGACATGACCTCTAGAATGACCTCTTTCAAGAAAAGGGTTGAATGACCCATGCACTCACCCTGCACATGCATACATAAAATAATTTAAAAAAACTAGAAATAGCTTTGAGGTTTAAACTCTTATGCTTTTGCTCTTGTATTTGTATATTTTTTCACTGTCTCATAGTTGTCATTATTTTTCATATTTTCAAGCAAATTTGAATTTTTTCATGTCCTTGTGAAAATAATTTAAGGTCTCAAAAGTATGCGTATGCTTCCACCACTCTGTAGTAGTCAACAACCCTCAAGCTGAATCTCTCTGATAGAACTCGAACATTTTATCAGTGCTCCACCCAAATGGTAGAAAATCGAGTTCTCACTGTACGTACTGTTCTTTTTTCTCTCGAAGAATCGCGCAAGAGACAAGAAGATCTCTCGCCAGACTGCCCACGGCCACGACGTTAATTTAAAGTTTAACGAGATCCTTTTCGTGCGGCTACCCGGTGAGTTTTGCACTCGCTGTACCCCTCATCTTCCCCCGCCCCTTCTCCGCCCCTTCCCTTTTTCTTGACAGGGTGGATAAACGAGACGACGAATTAATTGGGAGCTGGGCCATTTTGAAAATGCCTAACACGTTTATAACGCCATCTCTCAATTATACGTACGTTTATACCGAAGATACTCTCCTTCTCTTTCTCATCCTTTCTTTTTTACACTGCTCCACTGTCACTCTTTCCATCCCCCGCTTTCGAGCTCATTTGCACCCCTAATCTCTGCGTTTTCTTCTCTCATTTTTCCCCTCGAGTCCGCGGAAACTTTAGTCATCTTTTCGAAACATTCTCGAAGCATCAAACTCGATTTACCAGACTGGGTAATCGCGGAATATACTGCGTTTATACGTTCACCGTGGTGGTAGGAAAAACTGCACTGTCAGGAGAACTAGCAAGGAAGACGGGAATGAAAATTTATTACCGTGAACTCGCGGTGTGCGCTTCATGACTGGATGAATTGGCTTCCAACATGCTGTCGTCTTATGATCGGAATGAGATAGCTGACGTACCTAATTGTGCCTGGTAACAAACATGAGAAGTCAAAAATGATTTGATATTGTAACGTACGTGAGAAATCCAACATTGTGGTCATCAGAAGTCCAAAAGAAATCCAACATTGTGGTCATCAGAAGTCCAAAAGAAATCCAACGTGTTGGTCATCAGAAATCCAAAAGAAATCCAACATGTTGGTCATTAGAAATCCAAAAGAAATTCAACAGGTTGGTCATCAGAAATCCAAAAGAAATCCAACTTGTCCGATTACCATCATAAGAAATCCAACATATGAATGGTTGATGATCGATACGTTTTTGCTAAGATATCACCTCGAAGTGGATTTCGTGTGGAAAAGTTTGGAAAGCTTTGAAACTAAGCAAGCTTAAGACACATCCTTGCTTATCGCAGAGACTGGAACAGAGAGAAAACTCTTCACGCCATCTCTCGAAGACTCTAGGTAACGGGGAAAAATTTACGAATTATACACCTGCTAGGCGAGAAAATAAGTTATTTATTCATGATCCTTTAGTGCCTTCCGGGTAAGAAGGGAAAATCCTTTTCTCGGTATTTCTCACTTGCCGAGGATTTACCAGTGATGACAGTGAATCCAAGCGAGAGTTGATGCACAGACGAAGCCGGTGTCTACACTGCTGTCCTGAATAATCCACGAAATTCGAAGAGCTTCGCCTTTAAGCTCCTTACAGGAAGAGCTAGCAACAATACACGATGTATCCACAGTGTAAACCTGGCATTGCGGATATTCCACATGTATCTGACGAATAAACCAACAGATGCTAATAAAAAATAAAAGATACTAAAAGAACAAATTGGAAGGGCATCAACGTCAGCTCAATTAGCAGGTAAAATCACTTGGAAATTGCTGTTTTTTTTTCGTCCAATTAAAATTGCACATTACTCGCAGTGGTGCACACCGAGATATCTGGAACATTTTTCGCTTAGCCTTTGGCACAATGCCACTTGGTAAAGCAGGCTGGGCTCGCAGATAAGGGCTCAGCGGTCAAATCCCTGTCGAATTCAAAGCCTCTCTGGAGGTCCGAATTTATAGCATTGAACGTGCTAATTGCCGGTTCATGACCGTCATACGATGGACAGTTATACATTTTATCACATTGGTATTGAATACAATAGCACAAAAATCTTTTTTAATTCTTGGTTTTAAAACAAATCCATAAAAGACATTTTTTTGTGCCAATTGAAACGTGATTTTTTAGTCTTACCCTTTAACGATTGGGTTTAAGTTCTGAAACCCTTCCTCTCCCGATTTGATGGATATTTTACGAAGATCTTCATTTTCATATATTGAGACAATTCCCAAAAAGATTAATGGCCAGGATCGACAGATTTCGATTTTTTTACGTATCTTTTCATCATACTCCATTACAAATTATAAATAATAGATAATTAACAAAAAAAACTAGAAGAATATGAAATGTACGATAATCAAAGAAACGACTTTTGAACATGAAATTTTTATAGTTTAAAAACATGCCAGGCTATGTCTAACTTCCATGAAAATAACATATTCAAAAGTCCATAGGAAAACTGATGAATCTTCGATCGTAGGCTTATCAATATTTATCACTGCATTGTTGGTGTTACAGTTGCGGAAGTTTGGTATTACTTTATGTATTCTCCATCGACCATATTCCACCATCTACATAGTCGATACAGAAGCAATGCAGGAAAAAAAAAATATGAAAAACAGTGCCGGACTGTGACGGCTGCTTGATGTCCCTCGTTCAACTAACTCGCGAACTCTATACGAGGTGCATAGCTGCAGAAGAGCTTGCGCTATGGTGGCTCGTTTCATGGCACGAGTTTCCCCAAATTATTCCACCCTCGACTCAACTTGGATGAACGGAAAACACAATATCTAACCGTTCACGTATGTATTTGTATGTGTGTACGTGTATGTGTGTTTATTTTGTTGTACACAAAAGCTGGCAAAGCGAGCGAGTTCCGTATAAATTTGGGCGTGTTGGAAATCGAGAAGGTGGTACCCTCCTTCCTTTTTTGAACTTTTATATATATAGATATCATAATACAGTGGAACTTCGATTCTCTATCTGGTTTAACTAACAAGACATCATTTAAAAATACGTATATGTGCGATCGAATATCATATTGTTTTTTAATTATCAAATGCGATTTTTATACTTACTATTGAATACTATTATCAATTTTTAATAGTCATTATAAAAATTGCCATTTGAAAATAAAAAGAACCGTATAATATCTTATTTTATGTAGACATATATATTTTTTGGCAAAGCTATTTAATGAAATGCTATTAAGACAGCATCGCATAACAATGTGTTTTATTTTTATGAATTTTCGTATTGTAGTTACTTTTCGAAATTTCGAATCTTGAATTTTTATGAAATTCGTATTTGCATAATTTTATCGCTTTATACAATGCACAGAAGACATTAAACTTCAACGACCGGCCCCAAAGCAGCCAGATGTGCTGATAGTTAACATCGCATATATCTAGATCGTTCAGCATACACATACGTTCCTTCAATATATGTATATTATAAATACAGTCTTAGTCAAAAATATTAGGCATCCTGTCATATTCTATTTTGAAAAAAATATTAAAAATCAAAAATAAAAGTAATGATATTCTTTTCAAACATATTATCGCTAAATTGCGAGATTAATATTTTTCAGAGTCCAGCACGCGATTTGTCAAAGTGCGAAAATCATGAATTTTCAAAATGACCTACGGGCTACAAAAAAAATCGCAAAAATTGAAATAAAAAAGAAAATCAAAGCTGCTTTTCATCTCTTCGAAATGCATTTTAGCAAATTGGTTCACGGTTCTTTTTCAACGAGATATTTGGTTTATTCTATGAGGATAGAAAAATTACAGAAAGAGGCAAATACTTTTGACCAAGCCTGTATATATAGAGGGTAAACGGAACACGATGCCACCCGATAGTAATAACTCGCGTTCGATCGATCGGTAATTTCGTTTGATGTAGGCAAGAGGCTGCACAAGGACGTTCAGGATGGGTTGAAATAGAGAACAAGAGACGGAGAAAGTGAGAAGCGTTAAGGGGGATAAAGACGATCGCTGAGGGAGTTGAAGGAGCGAGGTGGAAGGACGATATATTCACCCGTGGGAGAGGAGTAAGAATGACACTTAAGGTCCGTATACATAAGCGGTTACGTATACAGCCCCCCTTTGAGTTGAGTGGTAACTCGAGCCGAGCAACGATTTTCCGAAAAGACTCTCGATCGGATAAATTCAAAGCTAGAAGAAACGCAAAAACGTTTTGAGATCAAACATTCTTCGGGTAGATAAAAGAGTATTCCTTTCCAATGAGAAAAACCACAAAACAGCTAGGATGTACCGCGAATCTCATTATCTGAGAGCAAACATTTTTTTAAAGCTGACGAACAGGCTCAGTCATCCAAGGTTTTTATAAGCTATTCTTCTAGAGGCTGATCTGTCACTAAAATAATAAAACTGTAATTGCTGGACAGCGAATAGAAATTGAAAATAAATAGAAAAAAATAAAAACGACTTTTGAAAAAATAAAAAAAAACTTTTAAATACTAAAAAGAGAGGTAATAATGGTTTAATTATGTTTTCTTCATTTTTAATGCTGCCTATTCAGCGATCTTAAAAAACAAACGATTTTTATTATTCAGTATTGTTTTGAATAATTAATTCTTTAATTATTTTAATTAAATATTTTTTTAATTTTAATTATTAATTTACAATATAATTTAATAATAATTAATTTTAATTATAATGTTTTTAAAGATGTTTCTTAAATAACTTTCTTTCATAAATTGTTCTTTACTGAAGAACTAACTTAGCTTATTTATTGATGAATGAATGTTATCAATAAATTATATTATATAAGGATGAATCATAATTGATTTTCCAGCGCTTCAACAGGTCTTCGAGTGAATATTTGAATTATCTCACGGAAATTGAATTGTCTGGAGACGCGTTGATGTTCGTTCTGTCATCGTATGAAAAAAGTTATCGCTAGGAAGCGAAGCAGAAAATATCACGATAACGGAAAAAATATTGCTTTCCGTATACATGCCAATGCTTTCATGTTACGTTACCCATTCTGATGGAAAACAGGTCGGATCTGAACAATATGAAGAAAAGTTTCGGCGAAACATTTTATGAGTTTCCTGAACTTGTGGGAGTTCTGACTTTCATAAGGATTCAAAGAGCATTGCCTTTTTTAGTCTACTCGAAGTACGCCCAAGTATATCGTGCATAACTATTCATCTATGAATTCTTCGTTGTAGGGTTTAAAAATTCGATGCTTTGAGGGTCTGTCGAATCGCAAATTTTCAGGTGATTACGAATTTCATCGAATTTTCGTCGAAAAAACTGCACAATGCAAAAAAAATCGTGTTTCTAGAAGCTTTTTACGACTTTTTCATACAAAATTTGGGTTTTGGGGGAAATGAATGGTAAATTCATACTCAGGGGATAAAATGACATCGAAATGGATCATTAAAAAAAATATTTAAAACCCAACATTTTTTGGATTTTTGAGGAAAAATGTTTTTTCACTAAATCATCGATAACTTTTTTTCCTTCAGGATTTGGCACTCCACTCTGTGCTCAGTCTCTTTGTTATGATTTTCTCTTCAACGTGCTTTTTTAATAATTAAAATCCGATGATTTTTCGATTTTTGGCAGAATTTCAAAGTTGGACCATCGATTTCTGCTAATTTTTCCATACATACCCCTTTGCCTCTTTTTTTGCGATTTTTCAAGTGGACTTTCCAGGAAAACTACAAAAGATATCGATACTAATCCAACGCCATTATTTAAGTCAGGCAAAAACCTTTTCCACACGCACCCATTGAATCTCCATAGCATATAAGAAGCTCACCCTACGACGTTTTGAAATCTCGTGATTTTCTGAGATTCCGGAAAAGTGGCCAGGGAAGTCGAAAATTGTTTTTTCCGTTTTTAAACTCTTAAAAGGGTCTATTTAATAGCAAATTTTTCGCTGGTTACGAATGTGCCCGAGTTTTTGCCCAAAGTACAAAATTAGACTAGGAAAATGCAAAAAAACGTTTACAGAATATTTTTTTGACATTTTTCCTTAGAAATGGAGAGTTCAAGGCGAATTAAATGGTGGATTCGTCTAAGTATAAAAATACATTGACTTCGACCTGCAATAAAGTGCGCCTGATTGGCTGCCTTTAAAAATAAATAATAATTCAGGCTTTTATCCGGGAACCATATATGCACACATCAATCGACTCAGAATTTCACCCCTTACCCCCCCACTTAACGGATGACATTCCGTCATCGGACACCCTGTATATACACATATATAACGTCATAACAGTTCTGAACTGGGAGTTTTCCAGCGTCTAGACTGAGATACGTTGGTAATTTCGTAGTGCATGTCAGACAGATAGCTCGCAGTAGAAACGGATATCATTGCCAGACCGAACACATTGTAATTAAGTTTCATCGAGATGGCGTAGCTCTTACCTTTATCTCTCTTATCTTCAAGTCCGTTGAGGACAAGAAAATATTAACTGACATGGATGATTTAACAAATTATTGGTACGAAAGAGTATCGTTGCCAACATTTTCATTTATCACATTATCTTTAAGGTGGTAAAAAATGTTTTCTCAGTAGAAAGGCAATAATTTATCACTATTGTGTTATATCAAAATATCGATGACGTATTAATTATATTTTAATTATCGATAAATAATACAATTGATATATCCGGCGTTAAACTAATTTCAGCCGCAATTTATCACAGCTAAATTCATGACGATCCGACGATACACACATTACTCAGAGCTCGGCATTAATAAAATCCACAGACGCGGTACACAACATAATACGTACATGAAGAGGAGGTAAAACTCGTCGGGTCGTGTCTGCATGCTCGACGTAATCTACAATGTCCGAGCGCTTCCGAGATCCCCCACGTGGCTCGTATCTTGTTCGAATGTGACGTGTATTACGAGAATATACATTCTCGTTTTACATCCGAAATCATAAATTCACATTAGATAGGGAGAAATGTTTGGGTGATTAACATTTTTTTTAAAACATTCACTTTTCCTATCCAAATGAATTTTTTTTCGCGGCGAGATTATCGTGGGAGTGTTTAAGTGTATTAGATTACAGAATTTGAAAAAAATCGAAACCAATTCGATCGTGAATTAAAAATAAAAATTAATCGTTCAAAAAGCTAAAAGTAAATATAACAGAAAGTAGCCAAACTTCAATAACAGTCGAATTTAATTTTTAGATAATTAATTAATTAATTACCTAAATAAAAATATAATAATTTATATAAAAAATATAAATAATTATTGAGTAGTAGTTGATCAATTAATTAGTTATTGAGAAACCTGAGTAAAAAGGTTAATTATTAAGTAAGATAAGTGATTATTAATTGATTATTAAGTAATTGTTGTTATCGGTTCTTTTTTGTTTTAATTTCATTTTGTCACAAATATATTTTTCTTTGTGATATAATAAATATTTAGATTCTTTTGCAACCTCGTATTTTGTCAAAATATATATGCTCAGATATTTTTAAAACTTCGCATTTTGTGATATTTTCTGAAGATTCAATTAATTGCTCGCCCTTTAATGTCGACCGTGCGGAATCAATTTAGTTTATGTACTCAAAAGGAGATTTGGATATAGGTCGATATTCAGTTTCATACATAAGTGTTCGTGGAGTACATGTGCATGTGTAATTAATATAAATTGTATTTAAAGCTATGAAGGGGACGTTTCGTTGATAACGTTTCGAGACTGTGCATCATTGATGATTACATTTGGCGGGACAGTAATCAATTTAGTTGCATGGAAAATGTGAAATCTCTAAAATTGTTTATTTCAGCCGTTAAAAATAGATAAATTATGAGATAATCGATACGGAAAAATCAAGAATATTGCAAAGTTATCGATGTTGAAAATCTTGATAACAATCATGTTGATTAGCCGGAAAAATACTTCCGGTTATCAAAGACTTCGATTTACTCCCGCCTTTCATAAAATAAAATGAAAAAAAAAACATTCACCCTCGCGTTAACAATTTATGCAGAAAAATCGTGAGAGAAAATTATCTTCAATGAATATTTCACTGCAGCCCACGCCCAGCCCTTTTTGTAAACACTCGAGAATAATTAAAGACCCAGCCAATAAAGGGGAAAAAAAATCTCTTCGCCGCTTGAGGCAGCTCGAATTGAAGAGGAAGGTCCATCGTACGTAGGAATCGCAGATTAAAGGTAATGTCATGAATTACGGCGATTAAACTGCTAGTCGAGCTTTAAACACGTTTTTGAATAAACTATGGTTTCCACAACGACGTTTATGATTCTTTGATATCTGACAAACAAATTGACTGAAAAATTGATGCAGTTATCCAGTGTAATAAATATTCAAAAAATTCTTCAATCCCTTCGTAAAATTTCCCAAGTAACTATTTTTTGGTAATCCTAATTTTTCTTTCCAATCTCAAAGTAGAATCCTGCCTCAAACATGATCAGTCCGTTTCAAGGACAATCCAAAATTGGTCCCTTCGTCTCATCATAAAATAGTCAAAAACCATTTTAACCAATATCGTTTTTTTTTTATCGACATACGAATCGGATATGAAAAATATTCAAGCGATTATAATTCAGACGGAATGAAATATAATACAAGAACGTCAAGCATAAATCGCCACACGAAAGAGGCGACCGTGAAGCAGTCAGTTAAAATGCAGACAAGACAAAAAAGGATAAGGCGAGAGGGAGGGGGGGGGGGAGGCAGAGGCAAAGTTACCATCCGAGAGGGAATTAGTGAGCGACTAATCACAGTCTCGTGGGACACGAGTGAAAGAGCGAGGAGGAGTAGGAAAGGGGGAAAGCGTTGGGGGATGACCACGGTGGTAGCCCGTTACCAACTTTGGCTAACGACGACGCTTCGTTTTCCCTCCTATGTGAAATGAACTCGGGACAAGTCGAGGTTCTCGTATATGTGGGTCAAACACCCCGAAATTAACTTATACATAGACGAGAGAAGTTATTCTCAATTTCCCAAGCTCATTGCTGCTAATGTCAATACCGGAGAAAAAGAAATCAATCGGCCAGCCATCAGAGCTCATTGTCGATCAGAGCTGAGAGCTCCCAATTAATCAACTCAATTCGTTTGAGTGAAACCAATTGCGACGATTATCGAGCAATCGTATGTGCTATATGTAGCATATATAGTCTGACTATGTTTAATTATATTTGGAAAGCTTATTTGAAACCGGTTCCAATCACGTAATCTGGTCTATCAGCATATCTGGAAGTTTGGATAAGAGTTGACCATTTTGTCGATCTTCATCGAAAATATCAATGATAGTGCTGAGAAAATCGAGAAAAATTCCTCCCCTCCTCTTCTCCCCGCAAAATGGCGAGAAACCTTAAGGGAACTGCAAATTATTCATTGGATCATTTCAGCTCTCTCTTTTGGCGAGTGTGTGGGAAAAAATAATCAAGTATTGATGGCTGTGGATGGTTGGCATGCGACATTCTCCAAATAGCATCAGTGACACGTCGATTGTGCGAAATTAGATATCTCGTTCTAATATTAATTTTAACATCGAATTATTCTGGGTTATTTGCGTCGAGTCTACGTGAAATGCTATTTTCATGAGCTGGACGATGAAGGATGAAGTTATATTTTCGTTCGAATTTAATGGATTAATAAAGTTATATTTTTGCACAAATTTGCTGTGTATTTTTATTAAATCACTTTCAACATTGATTCCGGACTTTTCAAATATGAAAATACAAATTTACAAATGTACGATAAAAATAAATAATACATTGATCAAGATCATTGCATTTAATTGCAATATGCAATATTTGGTTAAAATCTGCATATTACATATTTTTTTCCAATAACTGACATTTCGTAAAGCTTCATTAAAATAGAATCACTGACGGAATCGTTCGTCGGAATTCAGTGAATTTTGGGCAGCACTAAAATTGGAATACCCTGTCAAGTGACGAATGGATAATTTAGGTTAGGAATGTTCGCACAGCACGAAATCGTGCAAGACTCGATATGTACTCATGTATGTGTGTATGTCAGCCAGAAATCTTGAAATTACAACTGGGATGAGCTGACGTTCGTCTGACTGAAGACCCGCGTCATGAGAGGCTCGTCCCGAAGATGGAGAATCGCCATTGGTCGACGTATCGTACGATTTTACCATCAATTGACATCAATGAAGTGGAGGGTCGTGACACGATTCGTGAGAATGTAAAATTGCTATCAAGCTGTAAAAGAGAGAAAAAGAGCGAGGAAGACGAAGAGAGGAAGCTTCTCTCGATTCTGTCGTAAAGCTGAGATCCGAGGAATGATAATTCAGCAATAACAACAACAATCCAGACAACCATTGATCATAATAACTTAGTAATAAAAATATAATTTAATGAATTATTTGTATTATTAAATGTAATGCTTATTACATTAAAGGTATTACATTATTAGATTATGTTGTACAATTACATCATTACAATATCTAATTACACATATTAATACGAATGTAATTTTAAAAAAATTGATTATTCAATTAAATTCAAAAAACGAATATTAAATGTAAATAAAAATATTTGAAAATGTGTAATTTCACACTTCGTACAATTCTCTACGTCTTTTAATCAAATAAAGTGAACACAAAAATCGTCGTTTCTTCAAAAGTTTGTTTAACAAGTGAAATTATAAATATGATATCTGTACGCGATGTAGCTATACGAGAAATAGCGAGAAAAACATTACTGTGTACTGCGTGGTTTCGCTGGTTGAGCCATGATCGATACGACCTTTTATTGATTAATCAATTATATACGTAAGCTCATTCGGGGTAACTGCGCGCAGTGGTTGAGTGTACGCACTCTCATTATCTCGATTTATAACAATAACGAGTTTTTATTTTCTTATTAAAAAAAAAATACAGATCGAAGTGGGCGACAATCGGGGTCTCACTGTACATTATCAACCTTTTTTTTTCTTTGATCCTGTCCCTCTCTTCTCCCACATTTTTTTGGGCTAACTTTTTCTTTCTCTCTCTATCTTCTGCTCCTTTTCTGTTTCTCTCTTTTTTCTCTCTCTCTCTTTCTTTCTTTGCCTTTCACCATGGTGGTAGAACGAAAGCAACCGTTCAGCTGAAGGAGCTATTATGAGTCTTTTCCAGGTGCACCCGATGCAACTTCCGCGGGGATAAGGACGGTATGAAAAATCACGGCTTTAAGAGATTCCCAGGGGAGCGATATAAAACACTGGGAATTGCTTTCCATGGGACGGTGAGACATATATATACAAACATACATACAAACACACGCACACTTCCTTATGGCCACTCTACTTCCCAATACGGAAGTATGCGAGTGGAAGTGAGCGCGTGTGAGGGCGAGAGAGTTGAAAAAAAAAGTGAAAAAAAAAACGAGAGAAGCGATGAGGAGGAATATTCCGTTCTTGTGGTTTTTTCTCTCATAGAAAACTGACGACTTTCACAACTTCTCGGCTTTTCGTTCAAACGTACGAGAGGAAAAAAAATTATTCCATCACGAGGGAAAGTTCGATAACGTTTGAAAAAAAAAAAAAACGTAAAAATTTTCCACAAAGAAATTCACTTTTCTCGATTTATGTTTTTTTTTACCCGAGCACTCCGGGAACGCTCAAAAACTCGATAAACTTTTCGCAGCAACGAAAATTCGCTTTGGCACGCAAATTCGCTATGAACGGAATTTCGTCCTGTGTTTTTTCTTTTTACATTTTTTAATTTTTTTTTTTCGTTTCCTCGCCGAAGAAAAATCCGCTTCTCGGATTTACGCGTTTGATATATCGCGCGAAAGGTTTAGGGGGGAAAGATGCTCTCGTTGGATCGCAACGAGAGATCGGGCGGAAGGGAAGAGATATGAAGAGCGACTGGGGCCAAAGAGGAAAATCGCATCCCGCCGAAAGTGTCCTTAAATCTTGAGGGAACAACGCGAGTAACGGTCGAAAAAAGGACGAGAGAAAAAAAGGAGCCCGGGGTGGGACTCGGAAAACGTTATCTCGTTGGGTGCAAGTCCGCAGGGATAGCCCGAAATTTTACTTCTGCCAACAGTCAGTCCAGTCGCAAGAAATCACAGAAAAGATTATCTATTCACTGAAAGAATTCATCCTGCATTGGTTTTCAACCAATTTTATTAATTATGCCAAAAAATCTTTGCTTCGCTCGAAGGCTTTGGCCCGAGACTAATTTGAATACATGATCTGTTTGAGTTACACGCGAATTCCATCTTTACCTTTCAACTCGAATAAATCAACAACTGTTTTATATTTTTGCGTTATAGATGTACATCCTGGAGTAAAGTTTTGCTAATTTGAAAATCCGCTGTTTTTCATTTCGATATCGTTATCTCTGCAAATAACAGGTTTTGAAAAATATACACCCGACGATTTTTATTAAAAAATATATTTCCTTTCACTACAACTGCTGCAAAGAAGTATGATGTGGGAGTTTAGAAAAAACATCATTTTTGAGTAACAGTGTTAGCTGGAAGAATTTTTAACTGGAATGGAAAAATATATATCATTTTATTTAACTTCAAATTCGGTTGTCGAATTATTAAAGTTCGATCGAAATAAAATCTGTAATTTCGATTTTGAATGAACTTTTATTTACCCGTGACCCTTTCCTCGACGAATCGAACTAATTGAATGAATTGAATCGTGAAACAAGTAATTGTTAAAAATCTAATTAACTATTTGAGTAAAAATGAAATAACTCGAAAATTTCTTCAGCACGTGACGAGCACTATTGAATATTTCAAGATCAAAATTGCATAATACTTATACTTCAATTTATTAAAGTTAATTTAACGAAGTTTGCGATTTTTTAAAATTCATTTGTGGATTCCGATCCACTAGTTTTGCAACAAAAATTTTATAATAATTCGTGTATATAAAATAGTACTATAAAAAACTATAATTTCCCGAATTGACAACCATTTCCGCAATTTTTCAATATCCATCCAGCAACACCAAATTTCACTCGGAAAAAGGCTGGAATTTACGGTTCATTTTTTTTTTTCACTGCAAACTCCGATCGACTGTGCTATTACTTATGAAATGGCGCATTCGTATATACATCCCCGTGCAAAATGTACACACACACTTACGCGCGAGTAAATATATGAAACTTCTGTTCAGGCACAAATGCGAAAAACAAGTGAGTTTTCTTTCTCCTTCCGGCGTTTATATCTTTTTTTTTCTCCGCCACGTTCTCTTCTTTACCTCGGGCCCACCACCTTGATATCTTTATCAGGATATTCCTCGGGGTTCCCTCAGCTAGGAGGAAAAGGCAACCGTGAACCGGCCTGATAAATCTACGGTTCCGAGTTGAGTTTCTATCCTTCCTGAGTGAAAGAGGGATGAAACCTCGTGGCCACCCCCAAGGGAGATCTGACCGTATCTAACCGAGGATGAAACGCACAGAATTCAAGTCTAAGTAAATGCTCGATGTAAGTACAATTGTACGTAATATGTTCGTGTATTAATTGAAATTAAATTGCAAAAAACATATCTCCAGAAAAAATAATTTACGATTCTCGTGTAAAACCGGATGCTTAAAAAATAATAGATAAATCATGACTATCAGTCAGAACATTTTTGTTTCAATATTTTATGTAAAATTACGGATAAAAAAATAAAATCAGGCCTCCAGCTCAAAATCGGGCCAAAATTTGTTTGGGTTATTATTATGGATAAAAAAAATGATATTACATGATGAATGAAGGTGGGGGAAGTCCTAAGTGGAAAAAAAACGTTAAAAAGTGTAATTACGGTGGAGGGTGAACATAAATATGAAACCTGATTTTTGGTTTTCAAACCTTTTTTTTTAATCTTGCCATTTCACCCAAACAAACAAACCCAAACGAACCGAAACAAACCCAAATGAATTCCCCAGTCTCAACATAAATGTGAACTGTTCCCAAATACGTTACTTTGGCCCCGTGCTAGTAATATTCAAAATCCATAATATTACATAGGGTAGTATTTTTTAGTGATACCAAAAATTAGAAAAATGTTTGTAGAAATTTTGAACTGGAGCCGTGATTCTATAGGTTTACCAAGCTACATTTTTTTAATAAACTTTTTTTACTAATATCATTTCAAATAGTTGTTACGTCTGAAAATATGTTTGATTTCTCATAAATTAAAAAACTCATGAACGAAAATGCTCAAAAGAGTGATTTAATATTCAATTAAAATTTATTCGAAATTCATAAATTTTGACTCAACTGAAAATATAACGAACCACCTGCCGAGCAAAATACGAAAATGATAAATCCGTTCTTCCGCAGCGGAATACGGAAAGGAGCATTCGCTTCTGGTGCTAAAATCTATTCATATTTGTACATCTCTCTAATGCGGGAATTTTGACGGACCGCAAACTTCATGGTGAATTTGAGCTCCTGATGTTTCCACAACGCAACCACGTTTCTGCGGGTGAAAGCAGTCACCCAATTACGTGCCTTGATTCTTCCATATGTCACATTTCGTACACCGCAATTAACGCATTGACCGTGGATTTCATACCCGCGGATATGATTATCGTATATACGGAAGACCGAAAATCATGCGATATCACACCTCTGAAGATAATAATTAACAGTCACGTGAAAATCCTAGAAACCGTAGCTAATTATAGAGTTGAGTTATAATAAAACTAAACTAAACCTAAAAATCAGGCATAAACAAAGTGCATTAAAAAAAATCTTATATACGATATTTAATTAAAAAAATATTTGCATTTTTTAAAGTATTAATATACCACGTTTTTAGAAAGAGCTAAAAAGTATCGAATTATTTTTCCAATCCTAATACCATTTTATAACCCCATACAATTTGTTTAGTAATTTTATAGATGAATTTTATAAATATATTCACAGCTATTGGAAATTTACAATGCAAAAAAAAATTACATGCTTTTTAGAAAATATGTATTATTTCGAAACAGATTGAAAAATCGTAGAAAATGTCGCTGCTCCCAAATAATAAATTACGTTATTCACGGATTATTTATAAAATCTAGATATCATTGATAATCGCTATTTTAAGATATTATGGTAATTTAAAGTTACCCACTACTTTTTTAATGAAATTATTTACGTCAATTAAATTAAATTTATATTTAATTAAAATGAACTGAAATGATTAAATTTCTACATATTTTCATTTTTTTACATTATAATTTCTTTTTTTCATACTTCAAGCCATTTCCATTTTTGTTTAAAATGGAAATATATACAAAGATGTACATATATGAATACCAAGGAACTTCGTCGCAGCATCGTAACGAGACGACGTTCCGAAGCATTGCCAAAAGAAGGCAAGAGGTCTTTACAATAGATCATCCGAAATTGCCGCTGGTGTATGGCGTATTCGACTCGTTTATGGGGTCGAGAGAATCTTCGAGAAATGTATAAAGACAGTAAAGAGCTTTGCAGGGTTTTATATACGAGAGATTCCAATGCTGCTTTCGAACCTCCACCTCCGTTGAAATTCCAATTGAAAAGCTTCCAGACTTCCATGGATAAGTTCACCACGGATGTGCCCTATGAGCCATTCTGCGTTGACCAATCGAATATTCTCGAGCACAAAAGTGTCTTCGATTGAAACTGGCCATTAGGGTGTTTCCCATTTATCGAATTTAATGTTTTTTCCTAACGTATATTTCATAAGTGTTTTTACCCTCAAATATTATAAAAACAAATTTTTCATCATTGCTGATCATCATAGAATAAATAAATTTGATATTTAATAAACAATTGGTAATTCGAGAAAAATCAGTGCACGTGTGTTATAATTTAAAAAAAATGTTCCCACAGCGAACGTTTTAAATCAATCATCAATAAAACAATTCATCAATAAAGAATAAATAAACAAAATAAAATAAAATAAAATAAAATAAAATGGATTAAAATTTTTTTAAATAAACGAAAAGGACAGAAAAAAAACCCTAAATAAAATGTGCACAAAACGAAATACTACAATGAGTGTGCACATGAAGGACAGCCTACATAAGGAACACCATCCATCCACTTGGTCCAACATTACCGTCACGTGGAAATCCAACGGTTCCTCTTCCAGCACATTTCTTCGTTTGGGGCGTTCTTCGATTCACGTTCGAGGAATCGCAAGGCAGAGATAAAAATCGGTTGAGGAAAATGCGTTTTCACAATTTGGCAAACACGTAAAAGGGGTCAACCGGGTCTTACGTACGTACGGAGAGAAGCACGCTCCAGATAAATCCTCCAACTTTATACTCTCGCTATATCGTATGTACTCATTATTACATCGTTGTATGGTATACTTACTTAAATATATATATACATATATATATATGGCCAGTCTCAAAACTTCGAAACTCGTGAGCCCTCGTACTTGACCTCCGTGGATTTTATCAAGAGGGCATTTCTCATTGGCCTACAAAAGCTACGATTACGCCCATTAACGAAAAAGACCAGAAGGTGTCGTGTTTGTTATCAATGTCAAATAGGAATATCGTCCTTCAACGAATTTCAAATGTAAAATAGGTTGAAACGAAGGGCGCTATAGGGATATGTATGGGGGGTGGGAAGAGACATAAAAATATTGGTCCAGTTGGCATTAACCAGATTATGTAATCGTGATGTGAAAGCGAAAAAACGAGGTCTCCGGAGGTCTTCAATTTTATTCGGTTACCGCCGTTATACTACGCGAATTACATCAATATTATTCGTGTTTTTTTTTTTGCACAAAGTCCTGCGGGTTTTGGAAAAAAGAGATGACATCGGAGGCCGTTGTGTGACCAACGATAAAAAAAAGGGTCGGGGACAGAGGTGGGGGAGAGGTTTCAGAAAAATGTATAAAAAAGAGCACCCTAAAGGGGATGGACTCTGGTCACTCTGCACGTGTCAAACGACGCTTTTTTTTTGGTACCAGTCCTCCATAACTTTCGCAAAAGCATAAAAGTTTCAAAAGGCAAAAAGGTCATGGATGAAGATAGTCGGGAAGCCAGAAACGTTTTTTTCTTCTTTTTTGCCACGTGTGCGAGAAAAAAAATTATAACTTGTGGAAAAATGTGATTTCATCCCTTTCCGGATTTCCTCGGGGACGTGGAGATTTTCCCATTTCGATGGGAAAAAAAAAAAAGAAAAATTCGGGTCGCCAAATCGGGCGAGTATTATTCCACCGGCGTCATACCGGGGCTATCAGAATTAATATCAGTGTATATAGTATGAACGAACAATATATATAAGGGATATATAAATCGAAGCTGCGAGCCGAGTGACCAACGAGGCGGATAAAATCGTCGCGACAAATTCGAAACTACGATTCCACCTGAACGAGTTGAAAACCATCGTTCGAAAAATCAATGCGAACCACGCGGTGCTATCGCTGCATAAATGTATCAAAGCGACAGTGCGATGGGGTAGGAAATATTTGAAAAAAAAAAGAATAAGTCTTATCGAACTTTTTTTGAGGGACGTCACATAGCTCGATGGCAGGTCATCAATCGCAACTTCACGTATGTGCATCAATTGTGCGACATCTGATGACTATGTGCGCGCGGTCCGAATGGATTTACGAAATTTTCTTTCAAAGCTGTTTTTCGAAATTATTTTATAAATCGAAGATTATTATTTTTGGATATTGATAAGAGATATAATATTCGATAATGTATCAATGTCGTTGCAATAATAAGTAATTGAGATTACGAAATTTACGAAATTTTCTTTCAAAGCCGTTTCTCGAAATTATTTTATAAATCGAAGATTATCATTTTTGGATATTGATAAGAGATATAATATCCGATAATGTATCAACGTCGTTGCAATAATAAATAATTGAGATACCTTGTAACAACTGAAATATTAATGTCGTGCAAAATCGTCGTGTCGTGCATAATGGAAAGAGGAGATAGCAGCTAATTAGAAATAGTAGAGAAAACCAAATCCTTTGCTAAAAATGAAGCGTCACTGCTGACATTACGTAGTACGAGTATACTTTTCTTCAACTCTTTCCGGTAAATAGCTTTTGAGTTTCACCGTACACGCTTTTGCCCAATAGTCTAAGTAAGTAAAAACCCTCAAAGATCTACGTCGAAACGCTGGAAATATAACGAGCTGAAATTTTCCACTTCAAACAATTGTGAAGAAAAATCCTTGAACGGCTGGAGTGTAAAGCAGAGAGTGAATAAATCTCCTTGTAGTAAAGAGATCCGAGTGAAGGATTTTTCTTTACTCTGCAAATAACAGAAACCGTGCTTCTATCTTTAAAAGTATATACATGGATATGAGACTTACAAATGTAGGAGCTTTCGTCCCTTTTGCCACGCATAAATATTCATGCTGGTCGATTAGTGTCAAGGTACTCATAACCTAATGCGGGAGGTAAAGCTGAGGCAAAAGTGGGACTACTTCGATACTGTGTGATAATGACAAAACTAGCGTATAGAGCAACACATGACAGGTATACTTTGCGAGATGAGAAAAACCGTTCCAATACACGTGTCGTTTCTTCGTTTCATTTTTATCTCTGAACGACCAACGCCAAACTACGGAAGCTGAACGAATGGGAGTAGAAATTGAAAATTCTTCGAACGCCCAAGCGTGTTAGTTGAGTTTCAAAAAAAAATAAAAATTCGCCTGGCGACGAATTGGAATGAGAATGAAAGAATGGAATGGATCCCAGGTTTGGGAGGTGTGTGGAAGAATATAGGCAGCGAAAAAGATAAAATTAACGCTTCGCGAAAAATTCTCATCGTATTCTGGACTCTGGTGTTCCGGTGTGCGGACTGGACGCCTGATTAACATGAGCTGATATAGCGTGCCCTTTCCAGCATACCGCGGTTGAATCGCTTCTATATAGTACCTCTTTTTACCTCTGTCACCCTTGCCACTCCCAACCTCCGCATTTCTCGATCCCTCCCTTTGCCTCCCTCTTTTTCCCGTGTTCCCTTTGGTCGCCTGGACATTCCCGGAAAATTAGCCATTTGGAAAATGAATGCCCGGTGCATAGTGAATTTACGTCCCGCTAGCAACCACCTCATCCCTCCCTCCCTCTTTTACCTTACTCCTTACACATATAAATATGCGTTTTACACCAGCGTTCCAATGAAGTTTCGCGGCTTCATAGTTCTTCATACCGAAAACGCAATAGCTGTTTGCGAGCTTGCCAAAATACGTTCGAGTGACCACAGTAATGAAAGAACAAAAATTTGACTTGCCTCTTTTGTGACATCCAATATTTGACATTTCTCGCATCGTAAAATCCATTATAGCATTCCTCATTGATGGATCAGTTCAAATATAGGTTCAAAAGAACTGAGTTCCAGTCATGCCTTTACTCCCGTTTTCAACATTGGTTCTCTTTATGTTTTCGGTTGAAATGAAATAGAGGGAAAAAGCAGGGTAGAATCATTTTCGTTATCGAGTATGCCTCGAAGCTGCGGAAATGTTGCTCTCGCGATAACAGATATCTCGATCTTTTTTTTTTGTCTAGATATACAGACCCCATTCTTGTAACGCTTCAATTTTTTTTTTCATTCCCCTTCATTTTAATCGCACTTTGGCTTCGCCAAAGGGACTTGATAAAAAAGTGTTGAACATTTTTGAAAAGATAGACGCTGGTGCAAAAGTTACTGCAATGGATAAATATCTTGATGTAACTAGGGCAGCTGTAAATCACATAAACATTAGTTAGTTAATATTAAAAAATCCCGAATATTATTATTCAATATTAATTAATATCTAGTAATTATTTACACAACTTGCATTTGACAATTAAAAAATAGCTGAATAGTTTATTACATAAGACTCTCATTGTATTTTTACCAAACTCAAAAAGTAAAAAAACGTCGATCAGGAAATCATTTTTCGAACTTTTCTTTGGAAATGGAGTTTGGCAGTAAGCTCCTACACTCGTATAAAGTTTATGGAGAATCCTAGACAGTTTCATACATTGGAAACATCGAAATCGGGAGTACACTTAATTTTGAGTGTCTTTGGACTACGTAACGAGGAAAATTAATTGGTTGTTTTCATTTTACGGCCAATATTCTTTTAATAGGAACTATTTGCGGATGCTGGTACTGCGTTGAGTCGAAGCGGTAGCAAAAATCGATAGAGAAATCTCGGGTCGAGGTGAAGTTTCGTTTGGATACTTGATAACGAAGTAACGTCGTTATCGTGAACCGATAAGGCTGGAAAAAACCCCACTGTTTTTTTGCCAGCACAGTAAAAAGTCTCATAATAGAGTTCTTTCACCATCCCTACTTGAAATTTTTATTATGTTCGAATAATTTCAGTACACGATTACGACAAACGTACTAATCAGTAAAGTTTGCATTCAAGTTGCGATGTTCGTATTTCCCGTGGTTTTAAGAGGGGGACAAAAGTTTGTCATCATTTTTTTAATTAGTCATCAGCTTTTTGTTTGGAACGTTGATTGGCTTTTTGTTTTTCATTGGAACGATGAATCCGCTCTTATTCCGTTCTTTTATCAAGACAAAAAGATTGTAAATTAAAGTCGAATCGCAAATGTAAATTTTCATTGGGAAATATTTATGCAAGAAAAAACATTTTTTTATCAACTTTAATAAAAGTGAATTCGTGAAATTTATCAACGTGAGTATGGCTCCTCAAAAAATTTCGTGGTTTTAAAAAATCGTGATAAATAAAAGTAAAGTGTCGCTTTCACCTGAAATGGCTAAAATAAATCATTACCAAGTGTGTGATTTATTCTGACACGTTTTGTACAATGTAGCTCAAAGAACCGTGCTGCACCGGATAGAAATAAAGAAAGCACCCTCATAAGGTGCGCGGCGCCGGAAGAAGGCGCCATCTTTTTTTTTCGACACGGCAAAAAAAATTTAATTAATTTCAAACTTTTCCTCCCCCAAGTTTACCCTTCCGGCTCGCCGGAAGAAAACGAATCAGTGTCGGACAAAGAAAACAAAAGTGTGTTTGTGTGTGTGTAAAAAAGTGAATGAGGAAGAGGAGAAGAATAAAACAAAGATGGCGAATAAAGACAGCAGAAATTACAGAAAAAAACCTTTTTAAAATTAAGGCTGAATCTACGTCACTCACTATCTAATGCCATTTAAAAAAATTTAACCAAACCCAAACAAATCCAAACGTGAAATTTACAATTCATAATTTATTATTATTTACTTTACTTTTATTTGGAATTTATGATTTATGATTGTTGGCTTTACAGTTACCAACTTCACTCGCAATTAACAACATTCGCAATTTGTCGATTTATAATTTATCATTATTGGCTTTACTCACAGACGAAAAAGCGTACAAAAAGCGAGTTCCGTTACCAATTATATAAATTCTCCTGCACTCGGAGCGCCCATTTAATCAAGGCTGAACAGTACGAGTTCTCTTTTAATTTCACTTCGGCATTGCATCGCAGTAGCGTGCAAACACTTACGATTTTATTCAAGACACCGAAAAGCAAAGGGAAGATTGCAGCTGAGAGAAATAGAAGAGAAAACGTCAGAATAAGAGAGAGAGAGAGGAAGATCTACAAAAAGGCTGGAGAACGAGCGAGAAAATCATAGAAATAGAGAAAAGAAAAAAGGGAAGAGAGGATGGAGAAGAAACTTCCTGCGCCGTATCAAAAGACGGAAACAAGGAATTGCCAAAACTCGACTTCTCTCTCAACGCTTGTATGAATGCCAAGAAAATATTCAAGAATTTCTCTCCCTCGATATACCGATGCCTTTCTCCCTTTTTCCGTTTCCCGCTTTCTCACTCGAAGACCCACACCCCCTACTAATTCCTATGATTTTCTCGTTTCGAGAGATGAATGGCCCTCGTTTGAGAAGAAACGCTGAACCGTTCCAGAATAAGGTAAACGTGTATGCGGGGTATTTCAGACCAAATTGGACCACTCCTCGTTCCACGTTCGAAAACTCGAAACATCGGCACCTAGGAAGCATATTCTTACCCAATATCCTGACATTTCAAAAAACAGTGCGAAATAACAAATTTAAAGTATTGGTAAATAAAAATAGTTCTTTTACAACCTTAATTGAATAATTGAATAATTTAATTGAAACTTTATCATGTGACGTATACATTTATGCAAGTTTGTGCTACGTTGTCATCCATTTTTCAAAGTATATAATTATTGTATCGCATTCATTAAATAATTTATCGCAACAATTATTTTGCATTTCCAAAATAATTATTTTATCGCAAAAGGTCGATAAATCAAATTTTTTGCGAATTTCATATATCTCAAATCGTGCCGACTTGCCATCGAAACGTATTCATACAAAGACAACTTTAAAAACAAAGCATCTGAAAAATAAATTTAGGCAGGACGTTATAAAATTTTTAAAATATTTTTAATAACATCTTTATAAAATATTTGTATTATTTAGTAAATCATTAATCTATTGATAAATATTATGCGTTGATTACATTGTTTGTCTCATTTACCTAAATTCATGTTAAAAGAATGAAAAATTATTTTATATTGAGCAAGTTATTCGCAAGCAAAAAATTGTTATTAATATTTATTCCATGCAAAACTTCAAGACCCACTCACATCAGCACCAGTTAACATCATCACCGAAAAAACGAAATTCAATATTGAAGTAAGCTTCAATATTTTAAGCAAAATTAAGGGGTATCCATCATAATTAAAAGAAAATGTGTCCATGTGGGGAACATTCTTATATATGCGTTAAGAGTATATATATAGCACCCTCATAATGAACAACACAGCATATGCCTATTGGGGCTGGGATTACTATAGATTGCCTAGGTATAGTCGAAATCGAGTTCCTTGGTGCTCTCTGGCTGGAGAACCCACTGGAGAGTTATGGCAACTGGCACTACTACTGTTCTGAAGGCGCAAGAGATACGAGGTATAGGCGTCTTTTCCCACGGGCCGTTAACGAAGTGCGCATGTGGAAACCGTCTGGCGTTTGCCAAATTGTATACCTATAGTACTTGAATGAATTGCCTGCTCTCCAAAGTATACTCCTGTATAGATGAATATCTACCTACGATCAGAACGTGAGGATTATATCTACATTTTCGCACTTTATACATTTTATTTTTGTACATTTACGTTCATTGATTCATTATTCCATCATTATTGATTATTTTCATGAATATTTCGATTAATTATTGTATATTTGAATAATTAATTGATACTCTTATTATTTCTTTGAATTAAGTAATTTATATTTTTATTGTTTACCTTAATTAATTAATTGATGTTATAATTACAATTTATTAATTGATATTTCAATTATTTATTTCAATTCATTAATAGATATGGTATAATTAATCTTAAAAAGACATTTTTTACTATCTGAATTTTCTTTTGTATTATATTAGTTTTTTTAATGAATGTATTTTCAAATTTATATTCGTTCGAAGTCTCCGAAAATGAAATAAATAATCGGGGATTTCGTCTTTATCCCATTTCGAACGAATATTAATTCGGAAAAATAATTGAATGCATAGAATTGAACAAAATCGTGTCGTATCGGTCGATGGTAATTCCTGGATCGTCAAAAGAAAGAGAGAGAAAGAAAAAGGTTGGAAATTTCCTGACTAATTCCATGTACACGTGAACACTGTTGAACTTGAAAAGATCGTTTCGGAGGTAATCTAGAATTAATGAGTTTTCGAGGACTCGACGATGCCCCATGCTCCGCGAGGAAAAAAGATGGCTGTGCTTCCTTGGGTGAAATGTTCTCCTTTCGGGCGATGACATTTTTTAAATTTTACCTCTTTGCAGAGTAAACACGTATAACACGGAATAATATTGATTGTGTACGTATCCATTAAGAGGTTCGACGACCGCGATCCTTTTTAAGAATCATTCACTGTCCAAGCTATGAATCAGGGATAGCAGATTAATGGTAGTGATTTTTTTCATTAGTTATTAACAATGATGATAATACTCTTTCCCGAAAAATAAAAAAATAAAACAATCTTTTTGGTTATTGAAATACGACAATGAAAAAGCTCAACAAAACTTGCTTTTTTTATATGGGAACAACCAGGGGGCCAAAATCGAAAAAAACGCCGAACCACTCACGTTAAAAAACCATTTGTTCAATTATTTATATCTACTGTAATTATTAATATTTTTTTAAATAAATTTGATACATAATTTTATTAATATAACCATAGGAATAAATATCGCAATATCGATTTTACCTTCATTTTAATTATTCTTTAAAAATACATTTTTTGATGAATCCTTTTTTTCGAGACCTTAATTGTAACACAAATTGGATGTTCGAGTAACAATTACTGGCAAGAAGATCGGTGTCCCTGGTTGAACCAATTGCTATTATAACCATACCACGCAACACTCCACGATGAATTGAAGCGAAAAATTCCCGTTTTTAATTATCAAAAGTCTCGGCTAACTAAAAGTGGTGAAGTGCAATTGGGAATGGGTAAAACATTTAATGGTCGCTTTAACGAGCCCGCAAGCATTTAAACTTCGTTCCGCGAACTTTTTCCTCGACCGCATTCTCGCCATTCGTTGACTTAAAATAATGTGAAAAATAGAAAACTTTTTTTTTTCCACCGCGTTTGAACGGTATTCCAACCGCGGGAAGTCACAGCTCTGCCTTTCGCAACCTACAGCCTTTTGTTTTTCTTCGCTCACTTGTAAAACAATTTCAACACCAGGATCGATCTAGATACCCAATGAAAATGGATTCTCGACACGTGTGCGGTATTTCGGTCCAAGTGGCAAACTTTGGCTCTCTCGTCAAACTACGACAGAAGCAGATTGAGTTTGGATTGGCACAGGTGAAATTCCCTGAAAGTTTGGACATTGCACACCTATATATCGAGATCCTAAGACGACACGGATGTGCTGAGAATGCCATTTTCACGGGAGAACCTAACAACTAACCAAAATGTTCGATGGACGCGGAACGTGTATTCAGTATTCATGAATGGGAAATTGACCGAACGACCAATTTTCATCTGCCCGTCCAATCAAGTTTTCCTTCGATCGTAAAGATCCGAACATTCCATAGTTATGAATTTTCAAAATATAATTTGATGAAAAGAAAACTCTTGTTCTAATAATACCCAAAAGTGTTCAACGAAAACCAAAAGAGATTACGAATAAGGATTTTGATCTAGGGTTTGTTAAGCTTAATGCATTTTTTAAATACATTTCGAAATATCTTAGTATCGGAAACCGAAAGTGGCAAAACGGAAACCGGAAGTGACAAATTGGAAATCAGAAGTGACAAATTGGAAACTGGAAGTGGTAAACCGGAAACTGAAAGTGACAAAACGGAATCAGCGTTGTTTGCACGATACAAAAATGTCTTCGTACCGTTCCAAGAGATGATATTTTTCCATTTTTACCTTTTTCCAAAGTAGAATCCTGAATATGAAAAATAGGAAAAGTATTTCAAAAAATACAAAAACACAAAAAAGTATTTTTCGGTGAATGGAAATACTGTTAATTTTTCACTGATACACTTTGTCGTGTATAAATTCACAAGAGCAGCCTATTTCATAAACATAGGTTTAAACGGATATACAGACGAGTATTGGACACCGGGGAAGGGAAACACGGAAGGCCCGTTGTTTAATGCAGTCGACTCTTGATCATTAACGCGCACTCTCTCACTCGCGGGGCTAGTTAACGAAATTATTAATGTCGACGTTTAAAACAATGACAGGAACAATTAGTATTTTCGCGGTGTCCGTCATGAGACGGAAAGGGGAACGGAAAGGGATGAAAAGAACCCAGCGCTCGTCCGCGACAATAATTGCGGTCTAGGGGGTGCAGTTTAGGGTATGAGTGAATGGCAGAGCAGGAAGGATGAAATTTGAGCCAGCTCACAGAACGACGATGGGATGGGTGGAAACCACAGGCAATGAGAGGCTAGGGAGAGATATCGCATCGTGCAAGTTTATAAAGCTGTAAAATAACCAATAATAATCACCGGTCACCAGCATTCTAGCCAAATAACCACTGTACGTGTTCAGCCATATTACACCACCTGGAATTCCTCCACTGATGACAAAATTCATCAATGAATACCATCACGACAAACGTCGCTGTATACTTTCGAAATGTATCGCCCAAGACAATTTAAAAAAAATAAAATATTGATATAACAGTTTTTAGGCTCTATCGATGTTTTTATCAAGCGTTTTATGATTTTTTAAATTATTAATAATGTATTTTTTCGGTGACGTTTAAGTGTACAACGAAATTAGAAAATTCACGAAATCCTCTTGGTGAATCTTCCAACTTCAACGTGGATTTGAACAGCTCTGGAATAAATGACATTATTAATGATCAACGAAAAAAAAAACAGTTTGTTTTCTATGTATGTCTAAATGGAAAAACGCGAGGGTTTGAATCAGGAGATATGATTTTTTCATGCGTTTTTTTTCGTTACAAAAAACACTTTTAAGGGGTGATACACCTAGCATGAAAAGAAGGGTATTTTAAAAATGCTAGCTCAAAAACTGTTTTATCGATTTGAAAAAAAAGTACTTCACGAAATGAAAACATGTATTTTTATTAAATAGGAGATCAATCGACGACCCCAATTAAAAAAAATAATGACGATCTCCATGCTCTGGAATGTTCGACTGAACTTTCATTGCCTTTGAGAGTTAGTCGTGTTGAACGAAATAAAAACCAAGGAAAAACAGAGATTTCGACAAATTCAATAAAGTGATGACAAAAAAAAATAATACTTATCGTTGAAAACTGAAAATCCATCACTATCGCACGTGATTTCGAGTAGATATATTTCACCGAAAATAGTAGCGAGAAAAAGAGAACACTCGGATAATTCCGCATTGTTGTTGGGGTTGGGTGATCGTTCTTCGCGATTTTCTACGGATCTGCGGACGATATAAAGTAGTGAAAAAAAAACAACGAAAAAAAGCAGCATTCACCGGTTGGAAGAAAGCCGTAATATAATAGCTGAGCCCTTCCGGTGGCTTTTATTTCTTTCCGATATTTTATTCGCTCGAACGACCGGTGCTGCCTCGAATTACCTATAATTTATTTTCGGTTCTGATGGCCAAAATACTTCTTATACACCCGCGTATACAGATATCTAGCTTCTCAATGGATTTTCGATGACGAACTGCGAAAGTTGACGAATAGATAAAACTTCTACCCGTCAACGGAAAGACTGAGTGTGTCGATAAAAAAGCCCGAAAATAAAAATCAAAAACTGATGCTATCTCGTGACAATGTTTTTATCTCAAATAATTTGTTTGAAATCCCATTTATCGAATTTGTTCGAAAAATAAAATTATTTTTTTTTTAATGAAAAGATTTTTTAAGAAGTAAAATTATTTAAAAAAAAATAGAAAGATTTTTCAAAAAATAAAATGATTCCACCGTACACGCTCTTATCAAACAGTTTCTGCATTTGTATAAATATATATACATATATTTCCACATGGTGACATATATATACCTGTGTATATGAATATATCTCTTATAATGCGTTTTGCAAATGGATTCGAGTGTTAGGAGCCTTCGACAGGCATGTGCACTCCAGCGCAATTACGACGTTCGCGAACGAGAATTTTTATACACTCCCCGTGCCATCAGCCGTAACTCCGATTCAACAACTAAAAAAAAAATCATATATATACGGAACTCGTTTATTTCTCGGTCCGGCTTTACGAATACGATTTTTTCTTGCACTGATTCTCTATTTTATCACACATTTACGTACCACCGAAACCCACGAAACACTTCAATTTCGTACAGTTCCATTTCCCACTCGCGAACCGAGAAAAGTGTTCGTTACGTTCGCGCTACCAGAGTCACGTCTCGTTTTAACGAGCGTGTAAAGTGGATTTATTTTATATTTAGCATTTGAGCGGATTAAGTAGATGTTGAGATTTTTTTTCGTACCTAAGGTTATTAATATTACGCGGCAAAACATGATGGTAATTGATGATGCTTAGCTATGATTCCTTTAGGGGTTTCCGGAAGTATGATTATCTTGAACAATGGATAGATTGGGCGAAGATAATTAAATACTATTCTGTCAATCAAAAATTAGAGATTCTATCGGACCTGATGAATTTTCGAAAAAGATTATGTTATTATCTTTAATTATTATCTAAGGAATACAATTTTAGAATCTATTTTAGAATTTCAAATATATTTTATACTAGAAATGAAAAAATAAATTTTAATTTCAATAAATTTGATCAATTCAATTTTAATTTCAATAAAATTGATAAATTCAATTTTAGAAAAGAAATGAATAAAGAAAAGTTCTAAAATAGGTATGCATTGTAATTTTATCAGGAACTATCTATTGCTAGTTTTATAATATGGCGATGCCTTTTCAAGGGTCCTCGCGATGATTTTTGGACTGAAAAAATATCATTCTTAATGATTTTTCAATCCCTCTGTGAAAAAAAAAATAAAAAATATTATTCAAGACAAAAATCTGGCATATTTCTTTTCGAAGAGGGCTTAACAATCACATTTTTTTAAATGCCAAAATCATCGTACAAGACCCCTAAAAAAAAACACAGCCGCATTATAAAAGTCACCTTGTAATCTATAAAATTTTCGCGATTTTTAAAAATCATTAAATAGCAATAATTGCTACTTAATAATTGTTGCGTGATCCTATCTCGATATTTGCGTGTTGCATGTTCTGCACCGGGTCAACGGCACGTTGTATCTTTATTTGTAACATTGTGAAAGAAAAATGATTTTTGCGTTATGGAACGGCTAGTTCGAGCGTAGGTCGGGACTCGTTTTGGAAGATAATGTTTGCTATTCATTTTCGTTTTAGTCGTTCATCAATCGAAGCATTTTACGTTCGACTGTGAGAGGCAAAATATGGATAAGCCTATATTTCTTCGAAAAGCAAGAAATATTTCGATTCACTCAATGGATAACCGTTCTATCATACGGAAGAAATATTCTCGGTTTTTCGAGCAAAACTCGAAGCTTACGAAAAACGAGGGCAATACGTTTGCCCGCGGCCCCGTTCGATTTTACCTTTCCATCCTATACTCTTTCATCCACTTCTCTTTCTCGCGTGTATTATATACGCCGCATTTGAAAATCCACCGCCCGGAAAATCTGATTTTCTACGAAACAACCGAACCGTCTACGTATGTAATTTACCGGGAAATAAATGCTTCAAATTTCCCTACGTATTTGCCCATAACCCATTTGAGTATGCGATCGCGCAAAATCCGTTGTTGCGTTGACTCTTCCCTTCGCATAAAAATAAGAGGATTCGATAGACCGAGAAAAAACCAAAATTTTTTCGGTAATACTCTTTCCGTCGAGTGCAAAAAAAAAATATCGAAAATCCACAGCGGCAATTTTTGAGCCGTAAACAAATCTCAAAAAGTGAAGTGGAAAAATCAATACAGCGAAAAAAAAGTTACATCAAACGCCGCGTCGTTCACGATCGAGGCAAAGCGATATTGGGACTTTGGAGTTTGCAAAAAAATAAAGGGGATGGAACCGGAAAATCAAGGTCATAACCTGACCTGAAGGTTATAAAATATTGATGGCTTTTCGATGAGTCCTGGAATAAAAAAGAAACGTCCTGAAATAAAAACTCCCCCGTCAATAGCGACTCAAGTAGCTCGCTATCGGTGAGTCGCAACATTGGATTCGAAAATTTTCGTTGCGGGTGGTCGCGTCGCTTAAACGTTGACAATAGTTTTTTGCCTTTCTGGTAAAAATCGAGCGTATTGAATTTCGAAAAATATTCGCGTGATTCAAAATTTGAGATCTTTTATTGACGAAAATATCGAAGTAGCTGAAAATTGGCATTCTGATAATTTATGCCACGATATATTGTTAGCAAAATTTATCAACGAAAAAATAAATACAATGGCCGCTAGACAGCATATAAAAAGAACAGGATCTTCGTAAAAAAAATTTCTTTTGTCGCTTTTTTTTAGTATTACCTACAAATACATATATATAGATGCACGTGAGATACAGGGAGGTTTTATTACTGCATGGACCGAAAGTCTTGTCTTAACGAGCTCTACGCTCCACTGAAACTGATCCGATCTCGGGTATGCGCTATTTTACTGCAAACGCACCCCACATATTCAACGTATACACAGGATGTCCCATGTGGAACGTACACCCCGAATAGATGTGACCGATATCCTAAAACAAAGACTTTTTTCCAAAATTCAACATTTATTTGATACTTCGAACAAAATTGGGTATATCAAAGAAAAAAAGAAAATGATATCCATAGAATGGACATTTTAATATAACTGTAACATTTTTCCACATTTGTTTATTTGACTAATAACATTAACGTTTTTTTCGTACAATTTTTGAGTAATGGCATATTTTGAGAGGCATTTGATTTTATTTGCTTTTAAATTCTTTAATTATACAGGAATTACTTTAGAACGATAAAATATTGATTGTTTATATGGATGATACAGAAAACAATTATTTTGCATTAATTTCGAGTTATATAATTCTTTCTACGATTTTCATGTACCATCGCAGAGAAACCCCTTCAATATCCTCTTTCCAAGGCTCTTTACGCGTCTGACCAAACCTCGGCGTTTTCTACTGCGAATTCAAGTATACATATATATACGGTGCTTTCTCCTAGTCTTTTTTCGCTTCCCGACCATTGACTTTTGAAGTTTCCTTTTTCTGCTCGTTTCAATGTAAACCTTTATGATTTGCGAACGAGCATTGAAAGTCGGTTTTTCCTTAGAGTTGCTGCCCTCAAAGAGGAGGAAACCAATGCGTACCCAGTCCTAGCTCAGCAAAATGGAAACCGGAAACGAAAGGAAGCCACAGGTATGCGAATTTTTGCACGTATTTGTAGTTGGGCACGTAGTATAGGAGCTTTATATCTACGCTGCGCATTCCTTATGAAACGTATAATAACAATCTTTGTTCGCAACCAAGCCAAATATGATCAGCCTTAAGGAGAATTAGGCTTTCATTTTTTTAAAGGGAGAACACACGCTTAAACAGCGGAAAAAATAGGTAATTTTTTAGAATTATTATGTCAACGAGTTTTTGTGAAATTTTTTTGAAGTTTGCCGGATACGAATTTTTTTATTGCGAAGACACCTATACCCGTTATTGTACGGGTTAGTAAGCGCGAAATTCGAAATAATTAGTATATTTTCACTTTTTCATATCGTAGGTCCATGTCGATGTATTTTGTACTTTGAAGACAAATCCACCATTTAATTCGCTTTGAACTCTCTATTTCTAGAGAAAATATCTAAAACATATTCTGGAAACGTTTTTTTGAATTTTCCCGGTCTAATTTTGTACTTTCGGAAAAAACCTGGGCATATTTGTAAACAGCGGAAAAATTGCGATTTAAAAGACCCTTTTAAGAGTGTAAAAACGGAAAAAAATTTTTTTCGACTTCCCCGGCCACTTTTTCAAAATCTCAAAAATCACGAGATTTCAAAAGGTCGTAGGGTAAGCTTCTTATACGCTATGGAGATTGAATTGGTGTGTTTGGAAAAGGTTTTTGCCTGACTTAAATAATGGCGTTGGATTCGTATCGATATCTCGTATAGTTTTCCCGGGAGGTCCACTTAAAAAATCGTACAAAAAGAGGCAAAGGGGTAGGTATGGAAAAATCTGCAAAAATCGATGGTCCAACTTTGAAATTCTGCCAAAAATCGAAAAATGGTCGGACTTCAATTATTAAAAAAGCATTTTGAAGAGAAAATCATAACGAAGAGATTGTATACAAAAAGGAATGCCAAATCCTAAAGGAAAAAAAGTTATCGATGATTTAGTGAAAAAACTTTTTTCCCCAAAAAATGTTGGATTTTTAATATCTTTTTTATTGATCCATTACGATATAATTTTGTCCCCTGAGCACGAATTTGCTACTAATTTCCCCAACAACTCAAAACTTCCAAGAAAAAATCATAAAAAACTTCTAAAAACACAATTTTTTATGCTGTATTATTTATTACAATAAATAACACCTTTATTTTCCAATATTTTTGTGCACACAAATCCCTCTTCAATTTAAGCCGCTTTCAATAACAAACACGATTCCTAATGTTCTCTGTAATGTGCCCACACATTAACAATTGAAGTGAAACGGCAGGGAAGATTCTTTAATTGCCAATTTCGTTCGACCCGGATTTAAAAAGATCGTTCGTTCCTTAATTATAAGAAGAGGTTTCTTCATTCATCGTGTCTTTGCTCCAATAGTTCCATAGGCCATTGGGGAAACGATCGCGTGCACCAGATCAGTTACCGATTCGTCGATTACTGAATCTGTTGAAATCGCGTGCCTACCAAGAAAGAGAGAAGAGGGGGGGGGGGGGAATTGGCTCGAAACGTCGGAAGTATTGTGTGTATTTAATTTATCGACGATTCGTTGTATGGAGAGATTAGGAAAAGCCAAGAAAACAAAGCCACGTTAAAAATTGCTTAATTGCTTAATAAAGTTATTTTTAATTACTTAATAAAGTTATTTTTAATTACTTAAAACTTTAATTAACTTTCATCCTGTAAGATATTTAACCCTCTATATCATGATGTAGACTGTAAGCAATATACCGTTCGACCTACCACTAAATTTATACGATTCATTTTTTGGCATTATATTGCACTGTATACCAAAGTCTACAAACAGAAGTAACGATCAGCTACTAAAACTTATCACTAGATGACGTTACCTGTCACAAATTAAAGTTTTTCCAGAAAGTCGTTAGTGGTTTGAACAAGTTCGCGTGTGCTCCGAATTGGAAATTATTTAAAAATAGTTTTTTCGTGTTTTGAGGCTCTATTGTGAATAACATGGACAGGTAAGTGTTTAAATATTTGATATTTGACGCTATCAATAACATTTATTTTCATTATTTTACTCTTTTTTGTAAATTTGTTTAGGTTTGTTCTTCTTTTTTTTTGGAAAATAATTAAATAAATTGAAAAAATGAAATAAATATTTGATATTTGGCGTTATCAATAACATTTATTTTCATTATTTCGCTCTTTTTTGTAAATTTGTTTGGGTTTGTTTTTCTTTTCTTTTTTGGAAAATAATTGAATAAATGAAAAACTATGAAACTCGTATATTCTTATTTTATTTTAATAACCGTAAACCACGAAAAATAAAAAATCCATGTTCTTGAGTTATAGAGGGTTAAGTGATGAAGGACCCACGTATCGTCGTTGAGATCAAAAACCCAATGTGAGGTTTTTTTAAAATAAATACAGATTCTGCATGTTAAAATCAAGTTTAAGCATATTGATAGAAAAGTCTTTTTCCCCGTTCGCGTTTAAATCGACCCTCCAACGATTTCGGGCGACAGAGAAAGCCGTACACGCTTTTAACGAACAGGTTGTAGTTATCAAAAAAATTACGAGAAAAAAAAACAGATTTTCCGATGAAAATACTAACGAAATGGCAAACGTACTCCGATCATTGAAAATCCGTAGCTTCCGGAATCGATTTTTACGTTGTTCAAAAGAAGGTGAAAAGGGAAGGGAAGTAAAGGGTGATGTACCTTCTACCATTTAAAATTGCCGGGGGCTACGAACGTGTCCCACAACGGTAAGAAATAGTCACCGGGAAAGAAAAAAGAGGAAGGAAACGTCCTATCGTTGGGTCGCATTCACGATCGCGGGACAAAGTGTCGGTTGGATTTTAATCTCGTGAGGAGGAAGATCAGAGTTTCTCTGTTAGAGAGAGAGAGAGAAAGAAAGAGGAACGAAAAAAAGAATCGAAAGGGGACAAACACGTCGACGTCGTCGTCGAGGTTGGTGAGTTAGTGGGTGATGCGTGAAACGACGGGGCAAAGCAGAGTTGCTCGAGGTACGGGAACGTGCAATTTCGTCGATGACGATAGCAACAAACGCTCCAGAGATAGGAGCCGGAAGGTAAAAGGGCACACGACCGAGAATATGTGAAAAGAGAAGGAAATTCGTGAAAACGAAAGAGCGCGAAAGAGAGGAATCGAGGGAAAGAGATAACGCCACCAATTTCTATTGTGAGGACATATAATGGGCCGCTCACACGGAAATGTAACGTTCGTCCGGGAAAACTGGAAAATAATGGCCAGCTCGCGCGACAGGGAAAAAATATACGAGAGAAAGGAAGGATCGTCGATGAGTTTCTTTTTCGATTTTATTTCTTTCCTTTCTCTCTCTCTCTCTCTCTCTCCCTGTTTTTTGTTTCCTGGACCCTGCGAAACGTATTCAATTTTCTACAAAAAAAAAAACAAAGTTCTCTGTTCCCCTTTTGATACGTTTTTTTCATTGACTTTTCATTCGATGTTTTCCTGCGAAAATTCTTCCAATACCTCGCATCGATGACAAACCAGAATGGAGCAGGAAATTACATCAGAATTGATTTCAGTGACGAGTTTGTTTGATAACGTCCGTTTATGGAAATCACCGTGTACCAATCACCATTAAAATATATTTGTCATCGAAGTGTTGATTTTATGCGAGCCACCCGTGTAATAATTTCCTCCGTTGTACTGCATTTCCTGTCTCATTTGATTGTCAGTCGCATTTATTGATCATTGCGTAATAATAATTCATTGAATAATTAAATGCACGCATGAAAATACGTGATATTTCTTTGACGAATGTTTGCATTTATAGCTGAAAAGAAATATGTAAAAAACCCATATATATATCGAATATTGCGTAATAATTAGTTGGATAATTAATAGATTTTACGAAAATTGCAAACGTTCAACGATCGTTCCCGTGTATAAACGCATGAATTTATTATTATTGCAACTCTGCTTCTCCTTTTTTTCGGTTTTCATTAATGCGAGGATAATTGCACCAATAAAAAATGCATCCCCTCATTTCGTCGAAATTACGAAGATCCAGAGTTCGTACAGAAATATAACGAGGAAAAAAATAAGGAGTGCAGATACGGATTACTTTTCAGAAACGTACGCTTCGTGAATATGTATCGAATAGAGTGGAGGAGAAGCGTGGAAACTCTTATCATTAATAGCGAAACGATTTATATGCAAAATATTCCATCTCTGAATATCGAAACAATCAGAGCGCGACAAAACTCGACATTATTGGAAAATGGGATAAAAGGACGAGGTTGGATAGTTATATACTTTTATGGATACGGTTCCAGCGACACGTACGAGCGACGGCGAAGAAACGGTGGTGGGGGGGGGGGGGGGGGGGCAACAGTATGGAATGCATATATCCAATTTCTTGATACTCGATCCTGTTGAAGGAGAGCGGTTCATCAATTTTACATATTATTAATGTCATTTGTAACTCAAAGTGATGAGTCTTTCGTTTCCACGAAGAAAAGTTTGACGTTTTAGAAATAGAACTTCTCACGATGATGAGAATTCCATAAATATGGACCAATTTTTTTGTCATTTGTATTTCTAATGTGGATGAATATTACAAAAATACTTGAAGAAACGTGAAAGAACATCTGGTGGAACGAATATGTAGAGAGTGCAGAGAGATTAATTATTAAATGAATAAGTTCAAAATAAAATCATCAAACGGACGTACGAATTCCATATTTGGTATTTATAATTCACGAAAATTTTCCAACGAAATCCCAACACGTAAACGTACTCCAGAACGAATCGTATTCCTGATCCGTACCAGTTCTAAATCCAACATCGTTTCGCAAATCTATTTTTGATATTTACGAAATGAATTTTCTACAATATTCATATCGCTCGAGAAGCGTCTATAAATTGTCGGATATGCACATAAGCACAAAAGTGAAAAAGCTTTGAAAAAGAATTTGGAGAGAATCTTTTAAAGTATCGGCTTTTTTATATTACTGTTTTTTGGATATGTTTTATTAATAAAAGTATTATTAACAAACGTGGTTCTATTCAATTATGAAATTGAATAATGGATCCATCAATATTCACAGAAAAGCCAGTTTTTCATAAAGCTGGATTATGGTTTCTCCATTCTTCTTTTTAGTCCGGTTATTATTAAGGTTCATCGATTTAATAACATTTGAATAAATCGATTTTTTCAAATGTTATTAAATATGAATTTAATAACATTTGAAAAAATCGAATCAATAACATACAAAAAAATCAATAAACCTTAATAATAACGGGACTAAAAGAAGAATGGAGAAACCATAATCCAGCTTTAAGAAAATCTTGATTTTCTATGAATATTGATGGATCCATTATGAACCCATCTATTCGTTATGGGGTTTCAACGTCTCTGTTACCAACCCAAGTTAGACCAGTAAGAGCGATAAAAACCCTTTTCGAAGTGCGAGTCAATTACTGCCAGCAATGCAGATTCGATATCAGAATAGAAGGAAACCACACAAAGGAGCTGGGGCTCATTAGAAAACCTTTCAAGTACGCCTCTCTCGTACAAGAACAGGAGGTATCGTTCAAGACCTTCAAGAGTCGGATATTCTCCTCCGGAAGAAGAATCAGCGCGAAGATTTCGCAGGAACAATTTGCTCGACAAGAGCGTGTACGGCGAAACTCGAAAACTATTGGGAATAGAAAATTGAAAAATAATCCAGTCATTGTACATGATACAAAGTGGAATGCTACATCATTGACGAGTATTTCAGTGATTTCCACTTTTAGTGATCGCTTGGAATCTGTGGTATACTTTGCACTAATTTCATGGCATGATTTGAATAAAGCTCCACATATGGTCCTTTTCCGGGCTTCACTGGATCAGTCCACTGATAAACTAAATATGATTAATAAGAGAACGTGCCCAAAAAAGATTGGGTCGAAAAAATAACGTTCTCATCGCTGTCCAAACATCGATGCATCCAAGTGTACTTTTTTCCACGTTTTTTTGCAAAAAATCAACGTTCGTCTGTGACCACGTTTTGGTTCGATTTGACTTTTTCTAAGTGAAGCATTTTGGAGAAAGACTGCCTTTACTGGCTTTCGTTTAAGATAACCCGCTAACGGTTTCCGGAAATAAACGGATCCGTACACGCTTTAGTCGAACACTCAAATATTTTGGTTCATGATTAAACTCGCTAGTTTCAACAACAGGCCAAAAATTTTTCGGGCAATTCACGTTCTTTGAAATAGTATATTAGGTCGGTAGCAAAGTCTCTTGATATCTTCAGCTCAGCTGATTTTAAAGCGAAGATTTCAAATGGAATTTTTGGTAGGACGGATTCCAGTCGTGCACCCGATATAGAAAGCTTTATTGTAGCTCTTTCAACACGTTGGTAAAGACGGGCGAGAATGAAACGAGTCTGTGTGAAGGAAACAAGCTGTGGACTTTCGTCCCTTAGAAAATGGCTTCGGTTAACTCGACCATGAAAACTTGCTAACGTGCACAAAGCGATATGAAGCTCGGTGATATTGTGCAACAGCCTTTCTTAAGATTCTTGGCAACATGATGAAACTGCAAATGAAATGCTTTGGATAATTTATTTCATGCGGAAGTAGACAACAGACGAGACAGAATACGAATTCTCGTAACATAGAAAAATCGTTATGCAAGGTAGGACCTCATAATTACACTGAACTTCATTATTTTGAATTGGCGGAGGTGAAAGAAAACAGTAGATATAAAAAAAACGGCCAAGTGCGAGTCGGACTCGCTTACGAAGGGTTCCGTACCATTGGGTAGGTATTTTATTTCAATTTTATTATTTATTATTAAAGTAAATATACAATTAAGTATTTTGTGAATATTCAAAGTGCCTACCTGTTACCATTTATTGATATCGAGAAAAAATAGGCAAGAATGACGTTTTTTGTATGGAAGCCCCCCTTAAATATTTATTTTATTTTTAATTTATTATTTCTTAGTAAAAATGCAACTGAGTATTTTGTGAATATTTCAAGTGCCTACCTGTTGCCATTATTGATATCGAACAAAAAAGGGCAAAAATCGCGTTTGTTGTATGGGAGCCCCCCTTAAATATTTATTTTATTTTGTTTTTAGTATCTTTTATTATAGCGGCGACGGAAATATATAATTTGTGAAAATTTCAACTGTTTAGCTATCGCGGTTCTTGAGATACAGCTTGGTAACGGACGGACGGACAGACAGACAGCGAAGCCTTATTAATAGGGTTCCGTTTTTACCCTTTAAGTACGAAACCCTAAAAATCAATAATTGTCATTTTGAACAATATTATGTATTTCGAAATACGATAGTCAATCTTCAATTCAAATGAATTCGGATGAATTTTTCTACATTCAACTATCATCAAAGTGCGGTTATTAAGACGTCAAATAAATCATTCTAAAAAATCGGAAAGTCGGTGAAATATCGAATTTTTCGTTTCGAATCCCACATAAAATGAAGTTCAGTGAAAATTTAACTTGAATAAAAATTTACCTTGACTTTTTGTCAAATTAAATAAAAATTTAACTTCATTTTGTGTAAGATGCAAAACACAAAATCTATATTTTACCCACTTCTCGATTTCTTAGAGTCCTGAAATGTTGAAAACGGGCATCTAAGAGGTGATCTATGTAAAAAGCACTTTATAGTCTGATTCATTTTCTGCTCAAGTACAGAGCGCCTAGAGACGCGAGAACTGTAATATTTGCTAATCCTGGTTTATGGTTAATCCGGCACTGGATCAACCGTGTCGTCACAGTAGCTCTACTCTCTGAATCAACATTAAAGGGGCGAACAAAACTTCGAATGACCAAATATAGAACGACAAAAATATTCGAATTATAGATTTTTCAACCCAGAATAAAGATAATTGAGTTAATCCAAATTTAATCTTTGGGCGAATGACAAAATCAATGAATAATTCCGCCAAAGAGTTATTTATTCGATTGCCGATAATTCGATAATATGTATTCAGAGAGTCTATACCTGGGATTATTAAAATTCAGATTCGTACGATTTACAAAATTCTTATCTCTGTAATAGAAATGACATTTAATACCGTTAAAATACCATATATACGAAAAGCCATATACCGAGAATAGATACTTCGAATTTGTAGATCTTAAATACACAAATCGATGGATGGTCAAAAATAGCGAAAACCTAAATAACAATCAAGTAAAGCATTTCTCTACCATAATTTGTAGCTATTCTAGCCGTTTATCCTGATGCCCCATCGCGGTTTTTACTGATGGACTTTTTAGCACTTCGCATTGATAAATTCGAAATTAACCTCTTTTTATTTTTTTAAATCTTACATTTATTTTCGCTATAAATCAATTTCAAGATTTTTGTATTCGCTATTTTCATTGACTTACAGGGTACCGATAAGACAAGATCGATTTATTTATATTGGAATCTATATTTGACGTTGTCTAACTTTTTAATTAAAAATTTCGGTTGTTTGGAATGTCGATCGATCGAATTTCTGACTCCCCCCCCCCTCTATTGAAGAAATTCGGATATGGAAGAAAATTGGTAGCACGTTCGTTTGCAAAATTAACTTTTTCGAAATCCCGATAGTTTTCTATCGTACAGGATACGAAAGTCAGAACATATAGGAACTATATACGAACTGCAAGGTTAGTTTTGGCAAGCTGGAATCCACGAGAGAGACGGAGTGGTTTGCTCAGCATTCACTGCAATATGCAGCAGTATCCGGAAACATTGGCGAACTATCCCTTGGCTTTTGTAACTGAACGAAAGGACGAATCTCAGAAACTCGGGTAATATTCATGAGTGACCAAAATGACTGAAGCTACTGATTAATCGTTGAACAACTCGTCGAACGTGGCGCACCGTGAGATTACCATTAGAGAAGCCAAGGAATCCCTTTCTCATCCTCCCGACACTCCGTAATACTAGCGGAGCTTCCGGTTCATCGAACGAAAACCAATCGGCAAAGGGAAGCCTTGATGGAGATTTTTTTTTTGTGAAAAGTTTCGGGTAACTCTCGACTAACGTTGCCACGCGCCGAGGCGCAATATAAACGCCTGAATATTCATGAAGTCGAATAGCTTGAATGGAGAACACCGTTTAATCTGTGCTTTGACTTTTGTCGACTAATTTAAACTTAATCGCTTTTCTTCATCAGTCATTTGATCCTACTGTCAATCATCCGAGTAGAAATCTTCTAATGAGAATGCGAATTTCACCGGAAGTTCATTAAAGATAAGCAGTTTTATTCTCGAAAAATTACTTTTTTTTAAGTGCACGTTCGAATTAAAAAATGTTCACATTTTTTTGGATGGCTTTACATACGGCCAGAATTTTTAAAAAATCGATTTTTTTGACAAATTATTATTCTTTATAGTTTTAGGCGTATTTCTGTGGAAGTTGATTGTAAGAATTCCCTATAGATCAAAAGTTATTAAAGAAAACGTGACTGCCTAACAAAAGGGCCTGACGCAGGCCTCGAAACTTTAAAGGCGTTTTTCTCAAAACTACTTTTTCTGACATGGTCTGCATGATAACTCATACATTTTTCAATATTTTTTTAATGCTTTTTTTATATACATTCGAACTTGTTTCCTCTATAATCTATCGAGCTGGCTTTTAGATATTGTGACTAGGAAATTTTATAAACATAATTAAAGTGTGACATTTATGACACAAAATGCACACTTTTTTTATGTGACGTAAATTGCTGAATTTTTCGAATTTCACAAATCTGGCTCGAAATACTATAACTACAACCTTGTTTTACAAGAATTTGTTTACGTTTTGCAGATCTATCAACATTTGAAGAAAAAATGATGCAGACCATGGAGCAACTTTTTTCACAGTGCTTCACGAAACCCGATTTTTCATGTTGTAATTTAAAAAAAAAACATTAAATCAATTTTTTCACAAATCGATAAAAACTAAGAAACAATGTATAGAAATCGTTTCTATTAATTTCTATTTCTATCTCTTCTAAAAACAGTTTATCTTTTAGCGCGTTTTAGGCACTGCTAGACGTATGTAAGGGCTTAAAACTTCAAAGCAGAAGTCCGTATAGCAAAACTGGACACTCACTGATATTGAAGACATTGCTAAAATAATGGTCGATTTACTAGACAGAGCACGTCAACAAGCGGGTTTTTTCTTTCCCAAACTTTGACCCAATACTGGTAAGGAGACCATTTGGGAAATCGTGTTTTGCAATACGACAAGTAGCTCGCATTAACCACTCGACGAAATACTTCCCTCGGTGTTTTTCCCTCGTTATCCCGCAAGGATCAAGCCCGTTACATCTTGTTCCAAAGCCCCTTCACTCGAGTTTGCGACTTCTCTCCATCATCTCCTCCCGCTCTCTCTCTTTCTATTACCCCGTCTCGTTGAAGTCTCTTGATCGTCATTTGGAAGCAGCGGCACGCGCGACAAAGTCGAGCCCTCTGCCACAATGTTGAGCTCATTTCGAGCTGTTTGGAACGGATAACCAGACCATGATACAGACGCACCGCAATTCGTCGGAATGAGCCAACAGTGGAATCCTCGAGTTGAGCTTTCGACTCTCCTGAGATGGCGAACCGAGAAGAAGGATGCATCGCGGTTTGGCTGAGCTTCTGAGAATCAGGACTCGAAGAACTATCAAACCACGAGAGCGAAAGAGAGGGGGAGAGAGGAAGGGGCGATTGCCAAAAGAGACGATGGCCAGAACTTCCAAGGTAGCTTCCTCAAAGCTAAGGACGAACTTCTCAAGCCCCCTAAGGATGTACACGTGTTGGACGCATTGGAAAGACCGAAAAGTTACGAAAGTCCCCAAAGCTTACGTGTGATATCAGACATATGCGAAAGATCGAAAAATTTCAGTACTGGATAGTGTCTGATAAGAGCGTGTCCGGACAAACTCAAAAATTATTTGAGAGAAAGCATAGAAAAAAAAGATACAGATGATACGTGATATGTACGATGATGCTTTGTTATTAAAAAACGGTTTAGTCGCCTGCACTAACAATTTGCAGTCGACATCGTTTTCACTAGGGCGAACCAACGAGACGTTTCGTGGTTGATGATGAATTTTGTGTCTCTGATGAACTTCTTATGAAATTTCACCATTTTTCTCGATTATTTTTTATTATCGAGATTATTTATTGAGATTTTTTATTATCGAGATTTTTTATTATCGATTATTATTTTATTAACGTCTCACCGATCATTTAAAATACATATGAAATAATATAACAAATTTTTATATTTTGACATTTTATTTATCTTCACATGTTTGATAAGTTTCTTAAAATTACGTGGTGACTAAATGAATCTTCGTTCGAAAAAAATGACACTGTCCCGATGTGACATTGCAAAATGTGTGTTTTCAGTCACAGATTTATTCATACACGATTAATCAGAAAGATTCAACAGTTTTCGAGTGCGATGTCAGTTAAAAAGATAATTAACTCCCCGTTATAAAATAAAAAACATCAAGCGTGACTACACGATTTCCAATAACGAGGTCCGTTTAAAAAATCGTCAAATTCCCAGCACTAACCCCACGTGATTTTTTCGAACTCGAATATATCGAAGAATCTCTTCAAACGTGGCGTGCAAGACATAACGACAAACCGTTACCACATGAATACCGTTTGCAAGAAAACGGTTACGAAACTTATGCAATATGAGTTAAAGTTGTCACTCGTGTAGACAAAATGACGGGAAGAGTCGTAAACATGGAGTCACGTATCGAAATAAAGATATATGGAAGTGCATTGTATCTCGAGGATAATAAACCGGAATTGAGCAAGGTAAATCAAGGCAGTCACATACTAGATTTCCTGGTCGGAGAGCTATCAAGTTTGGACGATTAGCCCCGGTGGAAAGTTTTGCACATTATCCGAGTGGGACTATAACGCGCCTACGCAAACTAATAACTACGCTACTATACGATCCCTCGTCAGAAGCCTGTAACTTATACGCCATCATAGACTCGATACGAGTCGATTATAACCTCTCTTCGCGTGTACTCCAAACTTTTGATACAAATGAGAGAGGATAGAGGGCGCCATGGTTGCACCAGCGTCGTCGAGAATAGAAGACAAGATGGTCGCAACCGGATACCCCCCTTTATGGAACTATCAACTGTGCCGAAGTTATTTCAAAGTCGAAACAGGAGAAGCCAAAGAGGGATAGTCGTACAACGTCAAGTACTTCGGATCTTTCAAACTTGTTACGGTATGACCTTCATTATTCTCCGTTTGAGTTTATTTCGCCCCCCCGCTCCCGAAGTACATATTATAAATAGTTCAGGAATCGAGTCTTGTAGTTTTTTCTGAATTTTTGCTAAAATTCAATTCCCAAAATCTATAATTGGTGTTAAAATATGTGGTTATACTAAAAGTTCATACCTAAATTAGTTGTAAAAAATATAGAAAAATGTTTGTAGGTCGATTACGTACTTTAAATAAAGACGATATTGTTCAACTTTTAAGATTTAATTTTTAAAGATTTTTAAAGATTTATTTTATTAATTTTTTTAATTTTTAAAGATTTTTAAATAAAATTTTTTAAGATTTTTAAAGATTTTTAAATAAAATTTTTTAAGATTTTTAAAATTTTTAAAGATTTATTTTAATATTTTAAAAAATTTTTTAAGATTTTTAAAGATTTAATTACAAATTTGTAGTTTTTGGATTTGTCCCTATACTTCTAGTATAAGACGTTATCACCTGCCGAATTTCAGAGTTCTAGGTCAACGGAAAATACACTATAAATTTTGATTCCCTTGAGAATTGAAATATACGTTTTTTTGCGGCATAAGAGGCCGTGTCTTTTTTTAAGGTAATTTGGAAGTTTGATTATTTCAGAGCTTGAAGAGACTTTAGACCTGAGTATATGGTTGTAATTTCAACTCGATACCTCCATGCGTTCCGGAGATAAAGGGTCTCGACAGATGGACGGACGGACGGACGGACGGACTGTAAAGTGATCCTATAAGGGTTCCATTTTTTTTCTTTTGAGGTATGGAAGCCTAAAAACAGGTGAATATTCGATTTTACGTATATATATATATATAGCTATATACATGTATAAATGTATGCATGTATACATGCATAAATTCGTAGGTATATTATGTATATTTTTATGCATGTATAGCTTATACATGCTGTAACGAGGTTTTTTTTTGCTCTCGCCCACTTCCCGGCCCGTGCGACAAGCCCGCCACCGGGGAGCAACCTCCAAACCGGGCCTGGGCGCCAGGTACCGAGGTACCACCGGCGTTAGCCGGCTTTATTTTCTATGGTCCCGGTTCGGGGCCGCGAGTGTTAAACCCCGGCGGCGGTCCTCCGCTACACGACCGAGGCGGTCCGGCCGGCCCAGTCTCTTCCCAAGACATTTGGTAGAGGGGCGGGGTTGAGGGGCCGGAGGTCAGCC
>JAPYZJ010000199.1:0-61242 GCA_030522765.1 Ophioninae sp. B BG-2022a
CCTATAAACCTGAACCCAAAACCCCCCCCCCCCCACCTCTTCGACTCGTCATTTCGCGAAAATAGAAAAATAATAAGAGCCTCTTGCTGGCTCGATAAATTAAAGCAAAATAAAACAAAATAAAATAATAAATACGCAAAGAAAAGAAAAAATTAATTCCCTCGTCAATTTCTCGCGTCCACGAGATTTACTTTCTTCGGACGCGGATTACGAAAGACTCGAAGCAACGTGACAAAACTTTATTTTACGAAGAGAAAGAGAGAGAGAGAGAGGGGATAATGTCAAAAAAACACAATGTTTTTTTAACTTTATCCTTCCAACGTTTTTTCTCCGTTTTTTCCATCCCTCACTTTTTCATATTTCCATAAAGATAATTCTTCGACAAAAAAAATTTCGAAAAAAATCATTCTTCGGCAAAAAAAAGTTCAAAAAAATCATTCTTCGGCAACCGAAAAATTCCAAAAATAATAACTCTTCGGCAAAAATGATTTTTCAAAAATAATATCATTATTCGACACAAATACTGGTATTTGTAATACAGCTTTCTTTACCGAAAATTACATTTTTTATAATTAAAAAAAAATCGTGAAACCGTTCACCCCGTAGATAGCGGCTTCGTGTTCGCAAGTTTGCAAAGGGAACACACAGCAAAGTTTATACAGGCCAATTTACGAGGTTAGTCCGTGTGAGGAGGCGAGAAAAAAAAAACAAAAAAAAACGAATCTTTCGAAAACGCGTGCTCGGGATCGTTTCATCGGGCCATACGAGTATGAAACATTACACGAACGTACGGATCCGCTGATCCTTCACTCGACGCCCCGTATCATCGCGTACACGCAATAACGAAACTTTCTCAACCCCCTCAACTCGATCGGGGGATCGAGGGAAATCGCGTCGTGGGAAAACTCACCGAGATACCGGTTGCCCTCGAGCTTTTTCACTCGGAAAATAACCGCATACGGATTTTGATATTTTCCCCTCCCCCCTTCCGCTTCGCCCTCAAGCCCCTAACCTTTGATCACACGGTACACGTATTTTTTTACGGTACACGAGATCCGAATTTATGAGATGTGATTTTGAATGCTGTATCGAGGCATTTATTTACGCCGGGCCAGTCCGAGCATCATATAAATTTGGTCGTTGGACGACGAGGTTATGTATATATATATGTATTTAAGACAAAACTATACACAGGGTGGACAATTTTACATGACCACCCTAATTGTCCCGAATATTCGATTGATTTCGAATTGTTCGAAAATTTTTCAATTATTTCGATTGATTTCGATGTTGATGGAAAATGATGTGAAAATTAATTTTTCTGTGAGAAATTGTGTGAAAATCAATTTTTCTGTGTAAAATGATGTGAAAATTAATTTTTCTCAAGGTCATATGTTTTGGGGTCTCAAGGTCACCAATGGTTTTTCGAATTCGTAGATGTTTTTTTTTAAACCAAAATGTTGTGGCTAATATCCTGATGAATCCAACGATTTATACGATGACCTTGGAACGACCTTGAAGTTAATTTTCATCAAAGTAATGGGTTGAAAACTCATTTCAAGGTTACGCTTCAAGCTTGCAATTATAAATATTCATATCATTGTATGTTCATATAAAATTAATTTTGAAAATACAGATATAAAATATTTTTAAAAATGTCGAAAGGAAAAACCTTTTTTTCTGATTGAAAAATCCAATTTAAAAGTTGTTGTAGCAACGAGAAAAAAATTTGTACCAGACACGTTCAATCTGTGACCAGAAACGTCAGCTCACTCGAAAAGGACGCCGAAAAAAAATTGAAAAGAAAATTTAAAAAGAAGACACGAAAAAAAGTGGGTCGAGTTAGTCCCTCAATTCAAGTTGACCGCCGTCTTTGCGCCGTTTAATCCACTTCAGCTATCACGGGCTATTCAATACAATTTTTATGGTTTTTTTTATTCGTTGTACTTCTCTCTTTGGCAGGCGAGATTTATTTTTGATAGAAGTGGAATTCGGGCCACCTGGGTATCGGGGCAAAAACAAATACCCTGCCGAGGTGGATTTTCACCCTCAAGCTGTGCCAGACGCGCTTAGAATATAAAAATGTCCCAGACCTGGTAAACGTACTTGACGATCTATATCGGTGTTCACAAAGAAGCCTCGTCGTGACCACGTTCCCGTTGTCCCTCATGGGAGACCGAAATTCCAATCGTCGATTTTCCAATACATCGATTTGTACCAACAGACACCGGAAGTCGAGCGTGCACGAATAACGAGGATATTACCAGGGACAATGATTTTTTTAACGTCCTTAACCGTCGACTATTTGCCGACAAAAAGTTTTCAGTAAACAGTATACATTTTTTCGTAACATTGATTTTCCTTCATTTCGTCCAATTTTGCCTGATTCGCTGTTGTGCTGTTGTTATGGTTTTTTTTCACTCGTTACATTTGACGTTTTGACGTTCCGGTTGTTCTTTCGCTAAGAAAGACAAGTTTGGACGAGTTTTCGAAGACCTGCGAGTAAGATCATTTTACCTGATTGTCTGACACGCCATGTTTCACCAAGAGAACTACGTAACTTCGTTGAAAAGTTTAAGGGTGAAATATAGCATGCGCCCGCGTTGATGCGCCGAGATTCGCTGATATACCCCAGTCTCCACCTTCGGCTACACACACAAACTTTCCTGAGGAACCTGCACGAGACTCGAGGATAATTCAGGACAAGAGTAAATAACTCCCAGACACGAACTAAACCGTAGATTGCTTAAATTTCCGCGACGTCTCTACTTCGCACGTGCACGCACGACAATAACACTGATACCGGATGAAAATATCATGTATGTGTACAGGGTGTACGAATCTCGCGTTGGAACGTTGCTCGTTAGATGGGTCGTCAAATTCTGAAGCGAAAATTCCTTACGCATTTTTTCCTACGACGCATCATTGCTGAGATATCAAGGAATAAGTAACGGCCAATGCGCTGCGCCTCCGAGGCGAGGGAACGCCCACTCCCCACTCCGCGAGCGCAGGAGCGGGGTCGCTGGGTCACCCGGCTGGATATTTTTGAACGATCGATATCTAAGCAACGGTCCATAAGAGAAAAGAATGCCTGAGGACTTTTCCCTTCATAATTTCGCGATCTATCGACTGAACGTAATTTCGACGTTGCTACGCGAATCCACAGTACACAGAGAAGAGAAATGCCCATGGAATAACGGTAAGATTATGCATGGTCTTCCGTGAGAATAAAATTGCTGACGTGAACGAAATTCTAATAGGAGAAATGTCAGCCAAAGTGAGACCGGAGTGACACACGAACAAACGAATGTAGCGAGCCACCGTGAACGTTTGGACATCGAGGATAGGTCCTGACATTCGGTTGTCGATAATTCTCATATCTTATACTCAAATGTCAGTTTCTTCGGCACAGTCGAATCCTTCTGTAATTCCACGTCGTCGGAAAATCTACGTAAATGTTCATTCATGTCTGGCCATCTCGGTACTGTATTCAATGAAGCTCACCGCGAACGAAAAATCGTGGACTTCGATCGAAATGCAAATATTCTTTGTCATAATTCAGAATTGAAGAAAAATAATTAAGGGGACTAAAAAGATCAATAATTAATGGGTGAAAAAATTAATAATTAAGGGTTAAATAAAAGTCGGAAATTTACAATTTTTTTAATAGCACCAACATTTCTGCATTTGTTGTTTTTTATAAGCGCTTTTTGAAAAAGTAAAGAAAACCTCGAGAAAAATTTAAAAATCTTTAAATATAAAATACGTATGGAATTCTTTTGACGTTTCTTATTTTCAAAAAAAAAAATATAATCGCAAGGGTAACCCCATTGATCGACAGGAAAAGGAAAATTGAAAAATCTTGAAATATTCCACAGCCTTAAATTTCCCACATAATATTCTTCTTTGAAACAAGCACCAAGAATACTGCACAAGGGATAACGAGGGTGGAGGGCGGGTGGAGTTTTTTTTATTTCCACTCTCACGACGATAAGATGCATTGTATCTTATGTTAAACACGATATGGGAGAAGATGTTTCAAATATTATGGCAACACTGTCTGCAACGTGGTATATATTTAGACAAGGTGATCTAAAAAAAGATGGTCCTTGATTTGAAAAAAAAATCGATTCATTGTTTGAGAGTGCACTTGGTGACGAAAATGCAAAAAAAAACCGTCCGGAAAATACGTAATAAAAAATGAATAAAAAAACAATGAATTAAGTAGTGAAAAAATGAAGATCGAATTAAAAAAATAAATAAATGAAGATATTTTCAAAATCAATACATAAAAAATACATGAAAGACAAAATCGTTTGAAAAAATACTATTAAAAAAATGCACAATGTTTTTTTTAACTTTTTTATCGTTCCTGGACTTTTCTGTCCACCCTGTATAATTATATTTACGTACATATGTGCATGTTAACTCAACAGTACAAAGGATTGACGTAATACCTTTGACGTTACGTAGGACGGGCAAGCTCCCTTTGGAAAATGCAAAATACCATGTTTTTACCCTTTGCAGATATTAAATTCGCTCAGGAAATAAACAATAAAAAAACACTGGGTAAAAATGGGAAGTAGCTGGAGCCAACAATACGCGGAGCCTCGACATCGTTACATGTTCGACTGAACATATAAGTGTCATTTTTTTAGCAGAGTGTACAAAATTCTTGATAATTACTTAATTAAAAATAATAAAATAAAATAATAGCGAAAATCAGAATAGATGATCATATTAATATCATCAATATTAAAAAAATAATAAAAAATGAAATAAAGTAATTACATAAACTGAAATAACTAATCATATCAATCATATTTGCAAAAATATAAAATAAAATAAATTAAAATAACATCAATAACAATAATTAATAACATTAACGTTATTTCAATTCAATAATTAACCAAATTTGATAAATTAAAAATTTTAAGACAAATCAACATGCCTCGCCTAAACAAAATTTATCGAAAACCTGAAATGTAATACCAATCACTTTATTGACACAAGAAAAAAAACAAAAATCCCGTAAAATGCAATTGTTCCAATTTCAAAAATTCTCTTCTCAGCTTTGCACAAACAAACGCGAGAAAAAAAATTAAAAACAAAAAATAATGTATCACCGAACGCCCACGTATGCGTCGAATAAACGCGATTTCGAGGTTATTAATTGCCAAGTTGACAAACTGTCGTGGCACCCACGATCACATTGGATTTCGCGTGCGTGTTCACTGAAAGTGAAAAATTCGATGGAGGTGGTCACAAAAAGAATCACGTGGAATATGCATAATTCGAAACTTTTTCTCACACCCCCTCCCCCCTCCAGCCCGGATCGACAAAGTTATCATTCCAACCACTTCTACTCGATTATCCGGTTTATGGAATAAAAAAGGGCAGAGGGGGGGGGGGCGTAGTCAATCCACGATGCTTAGCCAAAAAAAAATTGACTCCGTTCTTTACATTCTCACAGTTCGTGAGAAACGATTGCCGTGATCTTGACAACCGTATTTATTAAAAAAAAAGAAAAAATTGTCTAGACTGAAATTTAAAAAGAAAAGAAGAAAGACGTAAATTTTATAACGATTAAGATTTTCAAAGACGTGTGATAAATTTGACAAATTAAAATCATATAAATGTTAGGTCATGTACTTGGATATTTGTAAAGAAATATGCAAAATTTTGTTTACGTGTAATAGATTTTTATATATAAATAGGAATATAAAATTTTATGTTTTTTTTTAAATTGATTATTATCATAACTGACAAGACATTATAATTTTTATTTTCTTTGTTGAATTATAAATAAATTCGTTAAAAAATATATTGAATAACATAATAATATGCAATATTCGTAAATTAACAAATTAAATAAGTAATAAATAAATCAAAAATATATAATGTAATACATTAAATATATGTTTATAAAAAATGTATAAAAATTCAAAAAAGGGGGAAAAATTCAAAAAGTTTGAAACACTACCTGGGTCGAAAAAAATGATCGACGAGTCGGTGAAGCCCCTCGAGGTTCAGTCAGGGTCTATCATGGACACTTGAGGAAAAAAAACGATTGGCGTCCGCTCTGCTGATCTATCAAAAGATATCCAAGGCTATTTCGTCGCAAGGTGAGGGGTTGGAACCTACGACAATATTATTCCAGGCCTTTTTATTCCGGTTGGTCATTCATCATGGACAGGTTATTTCGTTGATGTTTGCTCGCTCGTAGCGGAAACATTCATAATTTCCCTGAGCCTCTAGACACCAAGATACGTAATTTCAGCTGAGGCTGACGGGAGGAGGAGGAGAGGGTCGGACCTCGCGTATTATCTATGGCGTATCAACAGGCGAGGGATACTCGTGACTGCTTGAATCGAGCGAACAAACGTACCGGAAATAAAACATTTCTGCAAAAATCGTTATTTGCAATTTGTAAATGATTAATGGCAGAATGTCTCAGTAACGATAATAATAATAATAATAATAAGAGATGATGTCGATTTTAGTATTAATTATTCACAGGGTTCGGTTTAATGGTCGATTTTATTAATTAATTAATGATTATAGAGTGCAAAAACCCTTTTTTGGAAAATGAAAAGATCGGAAACTTTTGAGCGATTAATAAATATTGAAATGGAAAATAGTTATAATCTTTTCGTTATTATTTCTTTGATAAATATATTTATATATATATTTTTTTGGTAGAGTGAAAGCGATTTTTTTTATTTTTTCAAGGTTGTCAAAGTTTACGATTTTTCCTATCTTTCCCCTTCCATCGTGGAGAATGTCCCTGACCGCAAAAATAAAAAAGTCGATTGAAAATTTCCGGATTTCGGCGTTTTGTTTTTTTTTCTTCTTTTTTTTATCGAGTCTTCAGCACTTCCGGTGCTGTTATCAAATCCATTGTGAACGAAACAGGAGAGATATCGTTGAATTTCCATTTCTCGATTTTTTCCAATGCACCGTGACGAAAAGCAACGAAAAAATAAAAAATGTTTCAAAACAAAAGAAACGAAAATGAAAAAAAGTTTGGAGAATGCGTCGAGCGATAAAATGAAAAACACGAAAAAATAGAGAGGAACATATTTATCTTTGAGAGAATTCCTTCGGTGCGCCCCGAAATTCCCGGGCGATTGGATTCCTGGTGAACCTTTGAAAAACGCGTCGGGTCCATCGAGTGCAAAAATAAACGCGTCCTACGGAAATTCCGAATGAACGCCGGTCTCGCGTTGGTCGATACCTCGGAGTTTCGCACACAGCCAGGAGCCAAAGCTCCAGAGATACGAATAGCCCCTGATAATGGACGGTCAACGATGATCGTTCCAAAACTCGAAATCGCGATCTCCAGTCATTCCTTCCAGCGACAGATGTTTATGAAAAAAAGTAACAAAAAAAGAAACAAAAAAAGAACATTATTTCGAGAAGCCTTTGGAATTGATTCTGTCCTTTCGAAATGCCGATTCGGTACAAGAAAAGGGAAAGTGAAAACGAAAAACTATGACTTTTCCGGAGTCTACAGAGATATTGTATTTTTTTTTTTATTCTTTTGTCGCAAATTTATTTTCACAAATTTTGCTCATTGTCGAGCGAACGTTTTCCAGTATTTCCGTGAAAGTTTAAGTTGACTAAATATAATGAAAAAATGTTCACCAGTCGCTTTGCGAAACAAAGTTCTCCCTCGGCGGCTATGAATTTAAAAAAAGTGAGAATTTCGTTTGAAACTCTATTTGACGATCCCAATGTTCAGTGCTTTTTGATTATATATATATATATGTTTATATTTTAATCCTTCAGCGGTAAGAAAGTTTGTGAAAATTGCCTAAGTTGGCTACGGTCCAACACTCCAATCGTTTTTCTTCCTCTTGGGATTTAAAGTACTGAAAAAGTTCCTTTTTAAATGAATCGCGTTCAACTTGGACGATTATTTCGCACGCAATTTTCATATCCGAGCGAATCGAGGGCTCATCCTTTTTTTTTTCGTGAAATAAAAATTTGGTAATGGTCATTGCCCTTTAAGGACTTCGTATCAAACTTTGTAAAAAGAAAATGATTTATTAAATATATTATGTTTAATTTCGTTATTCAAACTGTTATTTTTATTAAATATTTATTATATATATATAAATATAGAGAGTAGAGTATAGAGAATAGAACAAAATAAAACAAAATTGAATTCAAGAACCTTTTTATTTTTTATTGTATGTACTATATGAAATTCAATTCAATTTTATTAATTTTTTAAATATTTGTTTGCGTCAAATAAATTTAATTCGGGTATAATCATTCAGTTTAATCAACTTTAAATACGATTTGTTTTTTACCCCCCGTCCCCCTTCCTGATATGAAAATTAATATATAATTTATTACATTCGGATGAAAAAAAGGTTTATATTATATTGAATATAGAGTGTTGTGAATTGTGAATGTTTTTTAATAAATTGTTTAATCATTTATTTATAAATTAGAAATGAATTTTTAATAAATTATATTATTAAGTATTTCAATTCTTGTTCTCCCGTCTCGAAGCTTCACAAAAACAAATGGTCACTGAAGATGACTGGCCGAAATTAGACTCGAAAATAGGCAATTTATTTTTGCTCGGGATTGAGATCATAATGCTAAGAATAATTGATAATGTTGAATGGGCGAAGTACTCGTGGGCGGGTCCGATAATCGTGAACGATATCTCGCGTAATTACGGTTGATCCAAAAGCGTCTGGCCTATTATGAATAGCAACGGCGATCAAAGAATTATGAGGCCCAACCCTCCTCCCATTTTTTTTTCGTACCACGACGAGCATGCGATTAATTCTGGACATCCTTTTGTTAGGCTTTGTTGATTCGATCGACTCATATTTCCATAATCGAAAAAGTGATTAAAAAAACATTCGTTCTCAATTTACCTTCCTTTGACAAATACAATTCTTTCGAATCGTAATGTTTTATTTCTCCGTATAAGCTTTTCAAGATAAAATTTGGGTTACATCATTTTAATTAATGGGGTTGGTTGGGTTACATAATTTTTATGAATTCATCGATTTTTCTTAATTGTTTATAATACTTAGATTTTTCTATAATTGTTTATAATTTCTTTTTTTTCGATTTATAATTATCGATATATTTTTATCATTTATATTTTACCTTTTCGAATTTTCATAACTGTTTCGAGGCTACGTTTTTTTTTACGATCCAATTATTTATGATTGCTAATCCATTTTTTGTGCTTTTCGAATATTGAATTTCGCTAAAAGGGAATCATTAAAATCTCGATCAGAAAATCGACTGAAATTAAATAATCGCAATGAAATTAAAAAATGGTACTTGGAAAAAAATAAAATGAAAAATCGAACATGAGCAAATTTTTATTACAAAAAATTCAATTAAAAAATGTTATACTAAAAATTGGAAAAAAAACATCTTTTTCAACTCCTTTCCAGTCGCTTGATTTTTGCCAAAATGAAAAATAAACGAAAAAATTGAAATGAAAAATGATTTTGCCAAAATGAAAATTTACAAATACAAATGAATTTCTGAGTGGTTGGCTTCATATTGATGAACGCTTCTGATCGGACGAGCAAATAAAAACCCGTTATTGAATTGAGGGAAAAAAAGAGGCACGGCTACACGTTCTTTTGTTCTTTTGCCCTCTCAATTCAAAACTGCCCGCGTGAATAATCGCTCACATCGGAGGACAATTTTCCACTGACCCAAATACATTTTTCAATAAGCGGCCGTTTAATTAACAAATGCTGCTGATTGACGTGTCAAAATTGTTTTTGGGGAACGCGCGATCCGATTAAACAGAGATAGGGTTATCATATTTTCCTGTCGAAACCAGAAGTGTTAAATAATTATTTACATCGAACGATTATTTTTCCAACAAACCGCATCCCTTGTTTAATCGATTCAAAAAAATCGTCAAAAATTGAAAATATATTCTCTTCGAATAATTAAGATCGAATATCAGATGCAAAGCATACAAAATAAAAATAAATAAAATTTTCTTTTTACTTATCAAATAGAAAAAAATAATTATTGGTAAATAATGATCGATAAATAAGTAAGAAAAAGTAAACACATAAATAATAATAATAGTAAAAATCAATGAATAAAGAAATAAAGAAATACACAAATAGATTACATTTAATACGTAAAAATAATGATGTTTCAAATAAAAGTGAATAATAATAAAATTAAAAAAATTATATAACAAGCCAACAAAAATAAAAATAGTTTTCTATTCTAAATAAAACGAAGTTTTAATAAATCAATGTATTCATGAATTAATTAAATTTAAACAACTAGCTTAAATTAAAGAAAAATCATAATTAAAAATATATTTAGAAATCAATAAAAAAGAAATAATTTTTTATTTAAAATAAAAAACAATACTAATAAATAAATTTAAAAAAATTGTTTAATTTGAATATGGCAAGAGGGGGGGGGGGGGTTGGCGATGGAATTTATTCGTGTTCCGAAGTATCAACCCCCAAAAGCTGATAATGGGAGAGGGAAAAAGCGAGACGCGTAGAGAAGACTCGGAGTCCTAGCGACGCGCAAACCGCACGGTGTTTCAAGAGCGAGGCCGAGGCGCGTACTGTTCAGTCTGTTTCGCGCTAGTACCGAGGAAACCGGCTCAGCCGTGAGCTTTCGGGAGCTTGAATCCTTGGCACTGCGCGGATCTCCGTTTCGCGTCAGTCATGCCGGACTCGAGTGCTCGATACCGTCGCCACTCCTGCCAAACCGGAAATCCACTTTTCTTTCCTTTTGTTACCACATCAAAATAGTACGAAATAAAGCATTTTTTTTCAACGAATTTTGGGCGCGATCATTTCGCGTTTTTAAAGTCTCGTTTTGAGGCGAATATTTTGATCGCCAGTGCGAGGGGACATTAAGGGGCGGTACGTGATGGCTATTTCGCTGTTTTGTATTATAACGCTTTTTAAAAAATGTTTTCATTGCTTTTTCTTATTATTAGGCAATGTTAAATAAACATATTTTTCGTAATATACTTTTACGTTTCGAAATGTTTCGTTCTGGAATTATTTCAAAATGATTTTAATAATAAATAACGTTTGAACGAAAAAAAAGTTTTTTTTTCCACCGTTTCGTTTATACAGAAATTTCATTTATTTTAAAGATTTTTTGGGTGGCTATATTAAGTATTTTAGAATTCGTTTTTATTTACGAAAATTGTATTTATTTTGGAAATTTTTGTTTGCGTATTCGATGTTTTATAATTTTTTTGTATTAAGCCAGTAGAAAAATAAAAAGTAAAAGAAACAGGAAACCTGATAAAAAATGTCAACTAGAGTTGGTAAAATTGATTTTATCAACTCCATAATTCGAGTATCCTATAATTGAGATTTAATCGAATTTTAATCTTGTCGTTTTCTGTTAGCATCCGAAGGACTTCCGGTCGTAATTCGAGCCTCATAGCCCGGAGGTATAATTTCATCGGAAGTTCGATTGGAAGTTTCTTATCGTTCGTTATCATGCCTCATCCGGTAAAGCCCACGTAACAACGTTTCTCCACCATTAGTGAAAAGTGTTAACATCGTTGCGCGGAAAAGCGTCAGTGCTTCGTAAATCTCATTACGAGTCGAGGCAACCCATTGTGAATTAAAGCTTCGAATAAATTGTTCGAATTAAGGGTTTCAACCCTTCGTGACGTTTTTTCCTTCCTTTTCGTATTCTCGTGAAAAGTGATGGCAAATGTGCTGGAAACGTTCGACAGATTAAACGAGGAAAAGTCGATCATGTCACCATCCGAGAATGAACCAATTTTATCGGGCTTGTCTTCGTCACCCTTAACGTCAGCGTTGGAAAAAAGAGTGGAGGGAAGTCTCGTGCTCGAGCTCGGAATACGTAATGGATAATGCACTCGGAGCGCAACGGAGGTAAATTGACAAATAAACTTTCAAAAAAACATTCCCCAGATTCCTAGGGATTTTACCCTAGTAATAAAACAAAATTTGCGTATTGAAAAAATTCCCAGGGACTTTCTGTTGAAATATCATCAGTCTTTTGCGGATTTCTTTGTAAACATCATTGGATACCTAGAGACATTTCTTTTCTCTAGGAATATCACTTTTCTCTACAAATATCACTAGGAATTTTCATTTACAATGGAGGCTTAGAAATTTGAAGTATTTCGGGACTTTTCTTTTTGAAACTTTTATTTGTGAGGAAAAAACCTGATTTTGGAATTCTTAGGAACTTTTCCTTAAATACAGACCGTAGGAATTTTGAATTTTTAGGACTTTTAGATTCCCGATTTTGTCTGGGCAAACATCTGAATTCTTGGGGATTTTCTTCACAAAAAACAAACTTCTATACCACTATGAAATTACACTCGAAGAATAGTAGAAAAGTACCAGGAAAAGATCTTTACGAATTTTCCATTAAAAAATTACGAGGACCCTCAGAATTGTACCCTCGAAAAACACACTAGACCCCTGGTATTTTTTCCTCTAGAAAAAAGTTTTGATATCTTAGCAGATATATATTGCAGATATTTAGTAATCAGAAGATGAACTTTTTTTCGAATAAATCACGTAGAGCGATTTCCTCCCGAATGAAGTAATTGGATAACTTTCATAATCCATTTTTTGCTTTGATTCGATTTTTTTTCTGGATCTATTTTATGATTTTTAAAGTGTTTTATGGAGAAAGTTGGCGAGGATGAAAAAATAGAGAAAAAAACGAGAAAAGTGGTAAAAGATGAAAAGTGGAGTGTAGTCTCAGGTTTGTTTGCACACTGGGGAATTTCTGAGTGAACTTTCCTGCAAGCTTCCAGCTATGAGACTTCCGGGAGTTGACGTTTCTCCCAAGAATAAATTTACGGAAGTAACGACCGTACTTAGACGACGAATCATCGCAATAGCTCATCTCGCCACACTTAGACTACCGGCAAATCGCATTTACAATTTTTTTTTATTAAAAATTTTACTCTTAATTTTATTTTATGTTTTTTTATTTTATTAACATATTATTTTTATTAATTAATTAATTTATTTTATTGACTTGTTATTCTCACTCAAAACCTTCAAATGGGAAAGTTTTCTCTCCCATTTGAAGATACTGAAAAAGAACTTTTTGAATTTGAATTTTTGAGCTTTTTAATTTTCCCTTCCCGTGTGACAAAACCGAGGTTGAAAATAGAGGTTAGAAGGTGACAACTTGAATTGCGTTTACACTTTGCAAATAAATATAATAATTTGCATAATTATCTTTTTGTCTTAAAGACAATTATTTCAATAGAATAATTTTCAAGGAATATGCAATAAAAAAGCGACAAAACGATATAAATGAAAAACAAACGAAAATAGATAAAAGAAAAAATGGACAAAACTACATCAAATAAAAAACAGACAAAAATCGATAATTAAATATACGAGCAACCACGAACCAATTTTTCTAAACAATAAGCAATAAACTTTAGAAAAGGATTTTTCACCAGAAGTTCTCCCTTCGGGATTCCATTTGGAACGCGATTGAAAAAATGTATGTCTGCACTTCGCAGTACTCAGAGGGAGGATAATACGTTCCTAGAATTGCTCGGTGGTGCACGATAGATCCATGCAGATAACCCCTCTTGTATTTCCGATACGAGAATGCTTTTCCCTCGAAACATCTTCCTTCCACGACGCCATTATTGAATAACAAAAAAAAATCATTGTAAAAAAACCGTGATCCTGGATATATTTCCTTGGCGTCCTACTCTCTGGATGTTCCAAGTACTCGAGCAAATTTTATCAACAATGTAGATCGAAGAATTCGTTATGAAAATTTTAGCCGAATTTCGTGCTGATCCACGAACAATTTGGCATTGTGAAAATATGCAAACTTTTTAGAATACGTACTCTTCTTCACCGGCCTCGAAAGAAAATGTACACGGTGTGGGAAGACGTTACATCATCGAGTATTTTTTTTTTGGCTTGTCTATATATTTCGTGGCCCGTATGTGATGAATTGATACACGAAAACGAATCGAAAAGAAACGCTTATTTTTGCAGTGAACAAGAGTTGGAAATATTTATTTTAACACCACAGACACGATGAGGTATTGACGAGTGCAAGGTTGGGCTTGGAAGAATTTATAAATACTTTCAGACGCGAATACTTTTTGATAAAACATTCGAAGTTTGCAACATAAAATTTATCATAAAATTTTATTGAAAACTCTACAAAAATTATTAGCAATTTAATAATAGTACTCATTACATATAAGCATATTTACGTACGTGTACAAATTTATTGACATTTTATTAACAATTTATAAAGATTAAAAAAAATTTATTATAAATTTGTTAAGAATTGGTTGATACTTTATTAATTATTTATTAACAATTCATTAACGATTTACTATTGACTGACTTATTTTTTAAGGGTTCTCAACCCTTATTTTTTGGTTGAAAAAATAGGGATCATCACTTAATTTAAGAGAAAAGTTTCTAGGAATTTAATTTTGTTTTTCTTTGAGAAAAATTATTTATTTATTAAAAATAATTTATTCTAGAAAGATATTTTTTTGTAGCAAATAAATTATAAATATTGAAGCATATATCATATTTTCCTTCGTCCGAGCGGTCACCCATCCGAATATTGTCCTGGGCCAACAAGGCTCCGCCCGAAAAAATTCTGAAATAGAATCGTGTTTATTTTTGTTGTTTATTTTTGTTATTTGTTGATAACGCTCGCTGTTGCGTTAAAATGAGCAATAATCGAAGCGTGTAAAGTGAAAATATATGGTGATAAAGCTCATGAAAGGATTTGCTGGAACGTCGCGCGTAAATACTGCCGCGAAATCGATCGGTTTTTGTTTCCTATTCCCGTGGCACTTTTACAACGCCCTTCCGTCACCCGGACGAATCTAGAATCACTTCCCAAGAGTGATAAAATATCGAGCTTTCGCATTCTCAACTTCCGGTTTAATCGGTGATCCCCACCTGCCTTCCTTCGGACCGCAAGGCACACATGTGTACATTGATCCTCGTGGGAAATTCGAGAATTCAATTAGCGGACTTTACCTGCACAATTATTGGCCCGAGGAAAAAAAAGAAGGTGGTAAAGCTCACAATTGTTCAGATTTTTACGTTCCCGAGCAGATTTTTCCATTAACCCCGATTTAAATACCCGTTTCGTATTTTGTGACTTAATATCCCGTACTTTTTTTAGACAAAACTTTTTTGAATTCGTGGATTTTATTTTATTCGTGATTTTTTATTGACTACGTCAGTCTTAGGAGGGGTTTCTATTTTCCCGAATTAAAACACGTATTCCAAATGTCATCACTAAATATTCCGTACGAGCTTGAAAAAGAGCTTTTTTATTTTTTTTTTCACTCATCATCTGTTATTAATATTTTCAGCCTTGGTTGGAATTTCGATTTGCCAAAATTTAGATACCCATTTCCGATATCGTGACTGAATATTTCTGAATATTTATTTATTTTTTAAAGAGAGCTGTTTTGCAGTTTTCGATTGTCTTTTCTTCGTGATTTTTTATTAACGACAATTTTTCAATTTGCGATCATTCAGATACGCGTTTTGTCAAAGGTAAGTATTTTTCACAATTTTGAAAGCAAGCTTTTTCAATTTTTCGATTTAACAACGCACCCCACTACGCGTTCGAGGCTCGCCCGAGCTTCGGCCGCCGACCGCTAGGTGGCGAAGGCGCGGGGCTCTCTCGCGGGCGCGCCACGAGGTCCAACGGTATAAAAGACGGAGCGCTGCGTCATGTTATTTCTGCCTCTCTTCAGACCGGGACGATCTTGAGCGAATTCTGTTTTGGTAAGAGGGAAAGTGTCGGTATTTCTCAGCCTCGTTACTCGTAGATTATTCCACTGGGAAGATTGGTAGGGTAAAGCTTAGACGATTAATGAACACTATCAGGGTTGTAGGTTTAACTGCTATGGGCAAAGGGCGGTCAAGTAAATTCCCGTGCCTTTTCGCGCCCTTTGGATATCCCTCGGAGAGCCTTTCATTGTGCTCGTCTAGGCGTGGAGGGCTGCTCCGTTGTCTCGGGTGTTTCGTCTCTCCCTGCCAAACTGTAGGGCCATTGCCTTGAACAGACGACCCTTATCGTGTACGATGCGGGCAGTCCTGGCATCCTCGAAACTCCCCTTTATCGGTCGTTCCGCTTAGAATGGAATTGCAGAGGCGAAAGTTCAAATCGGATAAAAATGAAATTTTTTTTGGGCTACTTTTTTGTTGCCGTGTCTCCCCGGAAGTATTTTTGAATAGATGTTGGAGGTTTGGAAATTAAGGCTTGATTTTGGAAATGGAAGCTTGATTTTAGAAATCAAGAATTAATTTTCGAAAACAAGAATTGATTGTAAAAACGGTGGCTTGATTTTGAAAATAAATTCTTGGTTCGAAAATGAGGGCTTGGCTTGAAAATAAAGTCTCGATTTTGAAAATGATGGCTTGAGTTTGAAAATGGATTAAAAGTATGATTTTTGGAAATCAAGGCTAGATTTTGGAATTAGAAGCATGATTTTGTAAATGAAAACTTGATTTTGGAAACCAAACCTTCATTTTCGAAATGAGAGCTTTGGATGACGATTTTGGAAAGCTTTCAGAGATATGATTTTTTAATTTCAAAAAGTGCGTTTTCTTACACCTCTTTATAAATTAAAAATATTGCCATTTCAAAACCTGTAAATAAATATTTTCGTACGTAATCTGCAATATTCAAAGTAAGTCCACTCATTATGTTAGCTCTTTTGAATTCATATTTTGGTTACAATATTCATTTTGAAAATGAACTGGACAAAGAAGTATCAGAGTTTCCACCCAGCTTTTTGGGTATAAATTTAAAAAAAAAAATATTTCAGCCTGTGTAAAAATCATCCATTAAGGGGTTTGAAAAGTATTTTAAAGACCCCTTCCCCCCTCACTCTCTCTTATAGATAGATGATGGTTTAAAAAAAGCTATCATATTTAATACTTTTTGTTTAAAATATTTTTTGTTGATAAGGTTGGCGAGCGTTCTCGGTGAAGATTTTTATCCGTTAACGCGCAACGTCACAAAGTAATGTCACGTCGCTTTGTTAGCCTTGTCTCTGGGAGTGACGCGTGATACCTGCGCAACAACGAGATTGCAATTTAACAGAGAGGACGTTTTCCATACGCAAGCTGCGCGAGCTGTCACCCTATGGAAATGGTAACACCTTGTCACGCTTGACGAAGAAAATCAAATGAATAAAAGTCTAGAATGCTGTCAGATCGCGAATCGCTATCAATCAATTAGTTCCGAAAAACGGCAGACATCGTTCCATTATCGAATTTTCCCTCGACAATACCGTAGCTCTTTTTAGATATTTATTTTATTTAAAAAAATATTTATTCTATTTTATAAAAATATTCATTACATTTATTATACATATTTTTTAGGAAATAGTTTTTTATTGCAAAACTATTTTTTGATTAAACATGATTAAACAAGACCAAATCATCTTTCATTGTTTTCGGAATAGTAAACTTCTTTTTTAAAGATGTCCTTCTAAATTAAAAAATGTTTATGTAAAATTGTATCTTTCAATCGCTAATCTACTTTCTCAAGGATCGTTCAAGGTCAAATTTGAATATCGTTGAATTTCCTATAAAATTACCTTTTCACATAGACCATTTTTCGCGAAATTTGCCAGTTTCCCTGTGCCCTCCTGACGCGACAAATCGACATTTTTCCGATGTACTGACCGTGAATTTCCCTGGCTTTTAAAAAGCAGAGAACATGCAAGACGATGAAAAATCTACAAAGTCGAGAGCCAACATTAAGGGGTAAAAAGTGCTGCGATTAGATTAGAGGTTACGTTTGAAGTGAAAATTTGAAGCTCTGCGGTCGCTTCCTTTGAAAAGAAAAAACTTCCAGATGGAAGATAATCAAATAGTGGAACTCTACCTTTTTTTTTAAACGTGACACTTGAGTCTTAAGGATGGAAGCCACCCCGAGTGGTTGACTTCCGGAAATATCTACTCCCACAAAATGAACGTCAAAAGGCTCGCCTTTTTTTCCACTTTACAATTTTTCCTTTTGTGTGTGTGTTTTTTTTTAATTACTTGTCGAAAGAACCAAGCTTGCGCTGATTCGAGCTTTCCTCTCTTTCGTTATGAATGAACTATTGGATTAGAGGGAAAAGCCTGGAAAAAAGTACGTCTTTGGGGATTGAAACTGCCCGAGAAAAGCTTCAAAGCTTTTATTATAATGACGTAATTCTCGTGGATAAAGTGCGAATATTATGGATCTCAGAAGAGTGGGGGAGGGGGGGGGGGGAGGAATTGTAAAAAGTGGTGTGGGCTGATTCGTGGCTCCAGAAGGATGACGATGATGGAGATAATGGTGGCTTCAAGCTCGTACCAACATGGAAAAAATCTCTCAACGAGTACACACCGGAAGTTTATGCCAGTGCACTGATGGTTGTAGTCTATTCTTGGCACACCAGATTTATATATATCTGAGTCTTACGAATTTTTATAGTCTTTTTCTTTGTAATGTTTTTATTATATTGCAGTATTTTCTAATATATTTTTAATGTATACATTTTTATTATATTGTAGTACTTTTTAATAATGTTTTCGTAATATTGATAATTTTTTGTTTGTAACATTTTTGTATTGTTTAGTACTAACAGTTTAAGTATTTTGTTTGTTTGTTTGTAATTTTATATTATTTTTCAATAATCTTTTTCATGATTTTATTATGATATTTTCATTAGCTTTATTACCTTCGTTTATAAAATTGTTATTTCAGTAAAAACTATTATTTGAAATATTATTTTTATATTATATAATTTATTAGGTTTGAAGCATTGTTTAAATAATATATTTTTTATTAATTTATAAAAAAATTAAGGTATTATTTTTGTTTATAAGAAAAACGAAGACGATATTTTCTTTTATATAATAATAAAGATAATAATTTCATTTATTACAAAGTTTGAATAATCAATTTTTATTAAACAATGTTAAGCTGATAATTTTTTAATAAAAACAGATCGTATACTATCATAAGGAAATAATAAAAAAAAGATCTTGAAAAAGACCTGAGGCTAAGTTCAACGAAAGCCGAAGATTTGCCATTGAAAGCGGGCTACGCAGAGATAAAATAGACTCCCCGATAAAATAGTGAAAATGTCAGAGACATTGAAGCCGTATCGATTCTACGGCTTTTCAATTGCATTAAACGTTATTTCTTAATCATTATTTTCCTACTTTCAAATAATAAATATACGTTGTATTTTAACAACCTGCAAAAAATTGAATGAGAATTGCAATAAAAAATTAATGAAAATTTCAATGAAAACTAAATGAAAATTCAAAAAAAAAATGCAAAAATCGCTATTAAAAAAAAGATAAGGATCTTGATAAAAAAATTACTGAAAATTGCTATTAAAAAAAAGTAATTGAAGATTGTTCGACGGATATGATATTTTTTCATTGTAATTCCTGAAGTTCTTTTTCTCGTGGCAATCGAATAAAACTTCCAAAGAATTTGAAAATTCCGACAGTCGTCCTTTTAATATCAGTGCACTCGAATGGAGTGAGAAATAGCTCGTCTTGCTTTCTTCTTGCGCAACTCGGTCGCTGGAGGCACGCAAATGAGGAACGTCTCCCGGAGGAGAAGAAAATAAGGGACACGAGTTTTCCACTTTTATGAATTTCCGTGCAAGCATTACGAAAGTATTCGGGTCACGCCATCGCCCACCATGCGTACCATACATGTCTGATCATCTTGGCAAACGCATTTTTTTTCTTCTTCCTCCCTCCCTTTCCATTTGGACCCTGATATTTTTGCCTTAAGGAGCTTCCGAATAATAATAAAGAAGAGATCGCGCTTTTTCGACACGAGCCCTACATTTTGGGCAACCTCGAGCTCGTTCATGCAAATATTCAAGTTATTTTTACAGTACTATTTATTATGTGACAACAACGAAAAAAAACATTGTAACCATTTTTTTTATCGATAAAAAAGTGTTCAACAAACTGAATTTTTCGTGGCCTTTTAAATGTTTCAATTCTAATAATTATTGTGGCAAAAGATTGTATAGTTATAATTATTATTACCTATATAATAATATTATTTTTATTGAGTTGGTTGTTATTTTTTTTCTTAATTTCAGAGATGATTTTTTATAACAATAATCAAAAGCTTTCATGAACATAAAATTAAAATGAAAATTGAAATATGTAAATTAAGTTAAATTGAAATAATTAGTAAATTACATTTAAATAAAATAAAAATGAAAATAATACATTTGAAAACCCAAAGAAACAATGATATTTCAGTCAAGTTTTTTTCTGAAATAATCATAAACTTTTATAAGAACAAAATAGAAAATTTAATTAAATTGAGAAAGAGGCCACTTGATAACTGTTTTTTATAGAAAAAAGATATTCGTAAAAAATATAGTAAATATTTTTACCGATATTTATTATAACAAAAGTGTAAAACAATTGCAATTGTTGGTCAGTTTTCAAAATGTTTTACATCTGTCCGAGTTGGCAAACTGTCCTATTGCCGCCGACAAGTACACTCTGATTGCCATCCTGGTTGGTCAAGACCACGAGGATCCGAATGTCCATACGAAATAATCCCCCTGATGATGACAGCCTACAAGGTATTCACGCAGACGTGCGACACGCGCGCTCCTCATCCGGATCATCCGTAGATCTCGAGTATCCAATGAAGGGACTAAGTATTACCAACATTGCCCGGCGATTCATCGAAGCATCGCTCGACCTAATCTCAGACGTTTCATCATCATGAGGATCCATCAATGGAAATTGGGACGATTCTATCGAACGATCAAATCGACAATTCCATTTCATTCACTCCGCTCTAATTCTCATTCTTCATTAGGGTTATGTTGCCCTCAATTAAGGGCAAACAAATTTTTTCGTAAAAGTCACAATTCATTAACGATTATCCGAATTTTCCCTTATTGATAATGATTTTGTAAATAAATTTTCGTAGTTTTAAAATTTGCCGTTCAATTGTTAGATGATTAGTATTATTTTCGCAGAAAAATTACTAAAAATGATAAAACTGAAAGATAATAGGGATTGCCAAAATCTCGAAAAATGTACCAAATCTTGGGGAATTCAGTAACTGCTGACGATCAATTGAAAATTTATGATAAAAATGATCGGGAAATCCGAAGCTGAGATTGAAAATTTTTTATTACTTTTTTTTGTTATTTTATTTCCTATCTAATTTTTGTTCATTTTTATGCTATTTTATTTTGTATTCTTATAAGACAATTTTATTCGCCATTCAATTTGTTATTCTTAGGTTATTTGGTTCCTTATTTAATTTTTAATATTCCTGTTATTTGATTTCCTGTTTTATATTTGATTCTTGTTTTTTTCTTCTCTATTTAATTTTTTGTTTTTGTGTTATATTATTTATATTTTTTAAATTCAAATAAATTTTTTATCTTTATGTTATGTTTGGGTTTGTTTGGGTAAAAAGTAATTAGCTATTTTGTCACGTCTAATCGATAGGTAAAAAAATATATTTAAAACGTTCAGTCCAGAGTTCCAAACGATCAAAAAATAGTAATTCATCGAGCCCCCAATTCCTGAATTTTCGAAGCGAGAGTTAGTAATTAGTTTGGCAATCAAAAGGCCCGAACGACCTTTTCTGAGCGACGTCCAGGATCGATCATGACCTAGGACACGATACCAAGTCTTAGGAAAAAAGGATCATTAAGGGGCCGAGAAACGACGAGATTCTTCCGGCTTGGCATCTTTCACTTTTCCTTAACCCTTTTTATCGTCATCCGTCTTATCTGATCGAAATAGAGGTTAGACATGAGCCAGCAAAAGAAATTTCAATCCCGATTAAAGAAATTTCTTATCCCAGAGTCGACGATCCTTTATCTTTTTATCAGAAGAAAAAGAAAGGAAAAAAAAATTTCGAGAAAAAATGGCGTTACAATTCGCTTCCGGTCGAAAGAGCGGCCATCTTTGACGTAAACAAATCTTGGCCGGAGGCCAAAATCTTTCCTTGTGGGAGACGAGAAAATGGAAGTCTAGAAATGAGGATCCATCAACCCTTAGGAATGAAAAGCTTCTTTTTTCGTATTTTCTTTTCTTTTCTTTTTTTCTATGGGTTCAGAGCAAACTGAAGAAATCCCTCGAGTGATTCCAATAACAAGATTGATAAACAAAATGCCTGCACTCGGTAATTCGTATGCAGATTGGCTCGTTCGTCAAATTCCACCGAAACGAAAAAAAAAAGTATCTCCGATGGACCTCCTGCTGATTAAGAAACGAAAAGATAAAAAATTCGTTAAAAAAATCGAAAAGTTTGTCGTTTTTTTCGTTTTTATTATTTTTAAATGGTTTTTTTACAAAAAAATAAACTAAATTTTGAGATTTAATTAAAAAGTAAAAATTAGTAGAAAAAATCGAAACTTTTATCATTTCTTTCGTTTTTGTTTTTTCAAAACGAATTTTCACCAAAAAAAAATGAGATTTAGAGATTGAATTGAAAAATGAAAAATTAATACAAAAATCGAAAGGTTTGTAATTATCTTCGTTTTAATTTTTTTGAACCGTTTTTTTACAAAAAAATCGAAATTCTAAGATGGAATTAACTTTTTTGAAAGCGGATACAAATTTTCGTAGATACGAGTTGAAATCGAGATTTGTAGGTAAATCTCCGGAGGATGATCGAATATGCATACGCACCACTGAATTTCCTTCGAACGGTACAAGAACTTCCTGTAATCAGAGAGTCCCTCTCGTTTCGTATTGAAGTCCCGTAGAGTTGGAGTTTGCTCAAAAGCGCATGATATATGAATCGGTTCAACATGTCGCGCAATCCGAGTACAGGCTGCTCCGAATTTACCGGACGAAATATTATAACAATTCGAGGCAAAATTCGAAAATTCAAAGATAAAAAAGAGTGTCATTTTTAATCTCCCGTTTCTGACTGTTAGATGAAATAGTCTACAATTTTTTTTATTTATTTAACAATTTTTTTAATGACCTTCTTCTTACAATAACAATTCAACAATTTAACTATTAATATTTCGTTTTTCATTATTTCAATTATTTCCATTGAATTATTTCCATTTGCCATTCGATTTTATTTGATTATTTATTTTATATCTTGATTGATTTATTTAATTTTAAAAGATATTTCATTACCTGTATCCTTCATAATTTACTAGATGATATTTCATTCGATAATATTAATTAATTTTCTCGGTTGTTTACATGATTTATGAATTATTTTCATAATTAATTTTTCAATTAATTATCTTGATTATTCAATATTCATGTTGTAATAATAAGTCATTCATGAATGATTTTCTAATTAATCAAATAATTATTTTTATGTTTTGTTTTTTATAAAAAAATTTTATTCCAAAATTTGACGGAGTCAAATTTGGGGAATTCGGAAACTCGACGTTACAGGACTTGATCCTACGTTGGCGGAATTCTTGGCTCGAAAGTTGCGTCGTCAGGGGCTGCATCAGGAATACAAATGGAAGCAAACTAGACCGTGCATCTTGTAAATTCATTGCACCGGAAATAACTGTATAACGCCCTTCCGGGCCTGTCGTCTGCCGCACCGTCAACTTCGTATTCCGCAACGATAACTCGTCGAAATGCGATAAGGCCGTCGTTGGCGGTACGGGGGGGGGGGGGGGGTCGGAGAGGGCCCCCTGAGAAGAGATCCACCATACCTTTTACACCAAACCCAAAATCAAATTTGCTCCCGGCAAGCTCGAATAAATTTAATAGTACATTCGGACAGACCATTATTGTACGAATTTTATTTAATAAATATTCTATTCAATTTATTTAAATACGTTAGAATTATGTACTATAAATGTTTAATTATAGGTATATATTATCTTTTTCTAGATTAAATAAATTCTCTGTTATCCATTTTTTGAATTTTTATTTCTTTTTGGTTACGAAAAAATTGAAATTGATGAAAATTAATGACAATTTTGAATTTTAGTTATCATTTTTTTTGTCGTAAGGGAAGATCAAGTGGTTGAACATTTTTCTCGCAGCCAATCATATTTTAGAATAATTTAGTAAATTATGATAATTCAAGTGATGATAGAAACTTTGTTGTTTTTAAATCTTTTTTGTTTCTAAAAGAAGATTATTCAAAGAAAATTGAAGAAAAAAGAAATGAAAAAGAAGGAGCAAAGAAATGTTGATTTTTTTTGGACGTCACTTTTTGGACCACCCGGTATATGCATTAAGCTCTAATGTCTCTTTTATTCTCCGAGATGAGAAACACGACCCGCGTTCATCGGAGCCGCCTTTTGACAATGTCCTCGGAGACCTGGAATCTCCTTTATCTACGGCAAATTACTGAAAAAAATCGAAGTGTAAAACGAAAAAATAGGAGGTCGCTAAAATTGGTCGCTCGGATGAGTAATTTAAAATGCTCCCCTTTGAAATCGCTTAACGAGTGTACAAAGAGAATAAAAGAGGGATGCTGACTCAGATCGAACACTTTTCCGGAAATACAAATGCTGGTGAAAAATTCTTCTTGTATATTTCACGCTATCAGTTTCCTGTAAAAAAAAAACTCCGAAGTATGAGAATGAATGAGAGAACTTCCAATGCGAATGAATGCTTCTCTTTTGCGCCATTTCAAACCGTCCCGTGAAATCTGAAATATTAACGTAATATCTAAGCCCAAAAACAAAGCCTAAAATGCAAAACCTAAATCTAAAATTGAAACACAATCCAAATGGAAAATTTAATACTAAAATCTTAATCTGAAATCTGAACCCAAAATCTAACTTAAAAACCTTAAACCTAAAACCTAAATCTAAGGTTTCATTCTAAAATCTAAATTGAAGATTTAATTGTAAAATCTAAATCTAACATGTAATTCTATGATGTGAAATCTAAGCCTGCAATCTTCGTCTAAAGAAAAACTATAAAAGTGAAAATCTGAAATCCTAAAAATCTGAATCTATCGGACCACCCGAACAAACGGGCGGCAAACAAATAAAAAAAAACACATTGATTCCCGTCGATTCAAACAAACTTGACTTCATCGGCTATCAAAGCCCGGGAACGGGATTCCTCGGGGTTGCGTACCGCGCGTATCTAGTGGCAAAAATAGCGATGTAAGGGGTGGTGGTGGGGGGGCTCGCAATCGTCGATTCGCGATCGACTGGCAAACTTTTAACGCAAATAGAAATTCACTCGTCAGCCCTTTGCGACGTAACGCGTATTGAGCGTTGCGTCGATCGATCGTGCAACCTTCGATTCAACAAATAATTCACTCGTTGCACAACAATCGAGGGTGTGATCAAGGAGGGCGAGGGAGAACGAGGAGGAGAAGAGGAGGGGGCCGGGGGTCCGTAAGCAGATTTGCATCGAGCTTTCAGCTGGCCCGCACGTGGTGGTATAAAGCTCGACTCCGACCCGAGCTTTCGTCCTTTCGGGCGTTTTTCCACAATGGAAAATTTATTCAACCGGGAAATCGCATTCACTTTGGCAAATGTGTCGTTGACACTCGTGCACAATCTCCACCTGGTAAGTGCACACCGACTCGTGAACAAAAAATAAAACATCCGAGTGAGAGAATCAGGTGGAAAGCAACAATGGAAAAATTCATCGTTCATGAATTATACATAAATAACTAAATCGAATAATAATAATAACAATAATAAATAATAAAAAGTAATAATGATAATAATAAAAACGAAAAATCCCATACATTTTTCAGTCATCCATCCTCCTTACGTTTATCAAGATTAACGACAAAATCCCGAGCCAGGATCCTGTTTTTTTTTCCTCGCTGTAAATCCGATAAAAGAAACCTCGGTTCCCCTCGAAATGAATTGAGCTCGCGAACCGGTGAATAATTTTTTTGGTCGCGGTCGTCGATGTAACGAAAGATCGATGCACGCGCCGATTCATCATATCGTTCTTCTAATACTCACGTCGATGGTCTACCCTCAACTGTCAGAGACAGGAAGTACGCTCTTTGAAAGTTCCTCAAAAGCTCTTTGAAAGCCTGAAATATTACTTACCGGAAGTGAACTCATCAATCCTCCATTTGTCACGTTTTTTATAATGATAACGTCTTTTTTTTTTCATGGTTGATCGATCGAACGTCATTTCAGGATCAGAAGCAATGACGAATGACAAAAGTGTCACTCCTCTAATAACGTTAACAAGATAATGCTGCACTGCGTAAATCAAAACATTAAAAAAAATGTAATATATATATATTTTTTTTTTAAATATATCATTGTATTTTTTATTAAATTGACATTGAGCAATAATTATTTTATCATAATTTTATCATAATTTTTTATAATAAAAAATTATATTTAATGGTTAATTGAATTTTAAAAAAGTAATGAATTAACAATTATATTTTTTATTAGGGAATAATAATTGTATTTAACAATAAAAATTGTGATTATTGATTGTTTTTTTGTTATCCATAATTTTGCAGGTTATTCAATTGTTACCTTCGTATTATTGATATTTATATATTCCTGCGATTATTATACAATTCAAACTGTAAATCCTGTTAAAATTCAAAAGCAACTCTGTAGGTAAATTCGTCGTGAAAACGTTGGAGAAGAAAAAATTAATTCATTTACGGCGTAGGTGTGTCATCGGAAAAATCGAAAAAGCAATTTCTTTTTCGACACCTTTGGGACGAAAGGTGGCTGGGATCATTCGATATGCGAACAAACGTTGACGTTCCGTCCTTTCTTCGTCCATCGTCCGTCACTTCGCTACACACGTGTAACCTTCCCAATTCAGTTATTTCTCACTCGATGTTCTCGGTCGAAATAATTTGCAAATAAATTGAAAAATTTCCATGTTCGGTCGCCCGTGATAATATCTCGAGTTCGAGAATTATATATGTTTATATAAGGGGTGGACCATTCAACTCGATCGCCCCAAATATCACCGTTCCTTTTGAACTGACGAAAATAGTGTCAAGAGGTAGCCAAAGGTCACCGTTTCTCCGTTCTCAAGGTCATCAAGGCTATCAAGGTCATCAAGGTCATCAAAATTATGAAGATCATCAAGGTTATAAAGGTCTTCAAGGTTGTAAAGGTCATCAAGGACATCGAGGTCATCAAGATTATCAAGCTCATCAAAATCATCAATGGTTTTCAAAATAGGAATGTCTTTGCTCCTTTACTACGATGTTGTGGCTGACATTCAGACGAATCTGACAACCTACGATATCGTGACCTTGATACGACCTTGAAATTATTTTTTACCAAAGTGAAAAAAATCACGTCAAGGTCACGATATCTAAGGTCATCGGATTCGTTGAAACATCGATCGCGAAGTCTCGACAAAAAAGAAAACACGTTTCCGTTTTAAAAACCATCGATGACCATGAGACCGCGAAAAGTGTGACCTTCAAAAAAATGAAATCACCTAGAATTATCTCGTGACTTTTTTCGTCACTCCAAGGGCAGGTGCTATTTGAGTGGTCACTTTGAATGGTTCACCCTGTATATGCTTTTATTTATGCGTATATATATATATGAATTGCAAATGGAAATTCATGAGTCTCGGTCAACGTCGGAGTGTTGACCAGAAAATATCGAATGGATTTCGAAGGAGAGTAAGGCCGAGGAACGTATACGTAATATTCATACGAAGGTCCTGCGACGAGTCCTTGAATTAAATCGTTGCAAATCGACCTAGGTAGGCTTGTATTCTCCCCGGTGCTTGCGGCTACGAAAAGCCAGGGGAGCTTTTAATCCAGCCCTGATTGAATATTCCAAATTGCGGGAAAATCGTATTAAATAATATATATATATATATATATATATATATATATATATGGAAAATCTGGAAAATATGAAAAAATAAAATATACAATTAATATACGTGAGCCAGAAAAACGTATATTTTGAGTCTGTAATCAACTCGCCCACAAACAAAAAAATTCTATATAAACTAAACTATATTTATATATATCGTGAATTACAGACTCGAAATATACGTTTTTCTGGCTCTCGTATATTAATTTTTATTGGAACGATTTTCCATTTTAATTGCTGCTGGTTCAATAAAATTGATAAGAATGATTGCAAAATAAAATAAAAATTCGACCATCTTGAAAAAAAATGAAGTTTTCGTGATTTATTGTCATTATAATTTTTCAACAACAATTCTTCTAATAATTCTTCCAATAATTTTTATTGCAATTCTCGGCGAATCTTAAATATTATTATACTTCGTATTTCGATGAACTTGAGAGTCTCGACTCTTGATCGATCGAACTGCCATTTCACCAGGACTCGGTTATGGGCAATTGAAAATCGTGACGGCCCAATCGACAATATTGGCGTCTCCATTGTTCGTTCTCGAAACTTTTCCATCGACGACTACCGCGAGATTGCGAATATTCGATTGTCATTCGTTCCGCCCTTTTCACTCGCGAATCCCATTCCCACGAAAAAAAAATTCCCTTTCGTCGTCCCTTATCCTTCATGGGGGAAAATAGGGATCGCAAAAAAAAAGTAATCTATTTGATCGACAGACCAAACGGATAAAAGTATCGAATATTGTGCTGTATGAACTTATTAAAAAAGAAATCAGAAATATTTAGGTATTTATTCATATCCGGCGTTTATACAAAAAATGTTTAAAATAAATAAAAAACAATGTATCATTTAGAAATAAAAATTTTTAAAAATGAAAAAGATTATCATTTATAAACTTTATATTTCAAATATTTGAACAGAAATTTAAAAACTAATAAGTAATAAAATCCATGAAATGAAACTGATTCTAAATAAATATTTATTGTGTTATTGCATTCATAATTAATTCGAAATAAAATATAAAAAATACAAAAAGTTTGGAAATTTCAGAAATTTCATGAAACTGTTTATTTTTTACTTGGTTCAACAATTCAAAAACTCAATCATGAAAAACTATCATAAACTTCATAATTTAAATATTTTACAAAATTTAATCACTAATGAATAACAAAAAATAAAACAAGAATAAACTAATAAATAATAAAATCTACAAAATGAAACTAATTCACGATGTTCATTTCGATATCTGCAACTCGAGCGAGACCTACCCCGAGCTTATTCAGTTTCCACACGATGTGGAATATATTTGGTTTTGGCCGAGTGAGCTTTATTTCCGCTTGCTCCAGTCCTGCCAAGAAAAATATATACGTTTCCTCACATCAGCAGAGCCCTTCTTGTACAACTCTCGCGGCGTGTTTCGCCGGAACGTTGCACGAGAAAAAGAAATAATTTCCGACCGGGCTCTCGACGGACGTCGATGCACGTCGAGAAACTACCGGCATTGCGGGAGCACGCTTCACTTCGTATCCTAAAGGCAAAAGCTTTTTTAGGCGATCGGAGAGCCATGAGACGCTCTTTACAAAATTGCACTCATTCTTTGTATTCGACATTTTTTTCCTTTTTTTTTTTTTATCAAGAGTTTTCATCGAAAGTTGAAAAAAAATGTTTTTTCGAAAAGTTTCAAAAAATTTGGTTTCGAAAAGTTTGAAAATTTTGAAAAAATATTTTGGTAAACAATTTTCAAATTTATTTGAAATACTTTTTTCAATTTTGAAAAATAAGTCGCGAATTTTGATAATCAAGCTTGTCGAAAAAAGTAGGAAAACTTTTTTATATAATTTCGACGATTTCGAAAATCACATATTTTTCTTTAAATAGTTTGGAATATTTTATTTTAATAGTTCGAAAATTTCGAAAGAAATGTACTTCCCAAGGTGATAAAACTCAACGTTGCTACTCTTTTTCAAAATCCAACAAAAATGGGTTCGATTTCAAATATTAATATAAAATTATATATATTTTTTATAAACATTTCATGTAGAGAACATTCAATTTCTTTAATTATATATATATATATATATAATAAATATTCCATATGTTCAGATAAGAATATATATTAAAAAAAATATTATTTTGGATATTATTTGTATTATATTTTAATCGTCGAAAAAAAGAACATTGGTTACTCGGTCGGTAAAATTCGAATTTGAGTGGTTAAGAGAAATGAGCTCAGTGGTCAAAATTCGACAATTGTTCACCAACGAGTGAGCTAACCACGGTAATCCTAGAAACGAGCCACAATTCGTTCATCCGTAGGTCCACAAGCCTTAATCCCAATGGAAAGCCAATCCAGTTACAAACGCAACGAAAGTTCGTTATTGATAGATGGAAATGTCCTGCCAATATGGTTCGTACGTACAGAAACAAATTGGACCCCCATTAAGCCCCTTCGCAACTTACAGTATCGAGCTCGAAACGGAAACCGGACACAGTGCGATTAGTTGAATGTCCACGCCGATCCATCGGTGAGAGACTCACCGAGCTATTTCGAAAATTCGTCGTCATCGATCGTTCGCAAAGAGTCAAGTGAATCGCCTGTTGTGGATTGTCGACATTGCAAATCGTATCGTGGAACCGCAACGACCAAGTTTCATATTCTAAGACTTTTAGATTATGGATTAATTAATTCATTGATTCGGCAGTTAATTAATTAATTAATTTGGAGGATTAAGTAATTAGTTTGGCGGATCAATATTTATTTGCAATATTTAAAAACATTAAATATTCTTAGCAATATTTATGAGAATTATTATTATTATTGAACCAATCTTACAAGCAGTAATTATGAGAAATTTTATATCGAATAAATGTTATTATCAATATTTATCTACATCATTAAAAAAACATACTAATTCAAGCAAATAAATGAATTTGAGTCTTGTTGAATTTTTTTTAGTTGGATTTTTTTAAACATCATAGCAGGAATAAACAAAATGCTGGATATGTTAAAATGAATATTTGGTTGTCTTTATAAATTTTCAAAATTATTTTTAAATCAATTTGAATAAGCTAAATTAAATTTGAATAAATGATAGCTCGATTAAAAATCATATTTTTAACTGACGAAGTGCATTTTCGACGTACGTTGAACAACTAGGGTATGGAAAATCATTCGTCCCTTGGAATTATATCGAAAAGTTGAAGAGGCAACAAAAAAATAAGGCTCACAATTTTCCAGAAGAAAAATAGCCGCGGGCTTATTTCCTTTGACGAAAAAGAGGATTTGAAGTTGTATCTTCTATTCGAGTATCGAATCAAGCATTTTCCTTCAACTTCGATTATATCCTTTTTAAGAAGAGTCCAGAATTCTCCGCGATTTTCCGTTCCCTTTGTGTATCTCTCCATTCGCGGCCCTCATTTCGATCCCCTTTAATTACCAAGCAACATAACAAGGAACCACTCGACGAAACGTATTACTCCATTGGGAAAGTTATTAATTATTATTAAGCCTGCCCTGAGAGCGAGTAATTACATATCAAACTCTTCAAGCCCTTCAATAAAGTCTCTTTACGCCCTTTACGCTCTTCAGGTCTGCTAATTTGGTCAAAAGTTTGATGGCAAAATTAAATAAAAAATTATTTGGCACACGAAAATTTTCGATGCGATAATTTTTTTTTTTTTAGGAAAACAAAACTTTTTTTGAGTTTGGAAAGTCTCCAAAAAAGATCATGAAAATAGCCTTACAAGTCCGAAAAGATTTGCTAAAAGATATCCAAAAAGATTGATTTTTTGAAACATCAAATTTTTTCCTGGCACCTCGAAGAGTTTTTCAAATTATTGTATTTTTTACAACAAAAATATGCCATTGTTTGCTCAGTATGGAAATTCATTGGTAATACCTGTCGAACATTTTGGGTGGCCGTAATAAAAAAAATGTTTTTTTGTAAAAAAGACTGTCTATATGGTAAACAAGAAAGTTGAGGTACACTCTGTGTATACATTATTACATTTTCCTCCTGATAACGTAAACGTCAATTTGATGGAATTCCACTTTGAGGTTGGAAAATTTGCGATGACCTCAAACGCTGAACTGAGTGGCTTCGTGGTCTCTTTGATTCTAGGAAATCATGATAGAAATTACTACGATAACATGAACGTCACCGTAAGCCCGGATGATTATGGGATGGATGTAGGAACCGGAGTGACGAGCGAGGATCACGTTGGGTGGAATTCGAGCATATACGAAAGCCCATTGAGCTGCGACGAATTTTTACCCAAGGATAGTGTACTCGCGGCAACTTGGTTTCAGACGACCGTCTATTTTCTATACTCGATCATATTCGTGGTCGCATTACTAGGCAACGGTCTTGTATGTTACGTCGTATACAGTAGTCCTCGGATGAAGACGGTGACGAATTTTTTTATCGTCAATCTCGCGGTAGGTGACATACTGATGGCTGTATTTTGCGTACCTACGAGTTTCATCAGCACGCTCATACTCCAATACTGGCCCTTCGGACACGAACTCTGTCCAATCGTCAATTATTCACAGGTAAGAGATCACAGGTCGATAATTCACGCTTATCGACTAAGCTGTTAAATTTACTCTGAAACATCCTTAAAAATAGAAGCTACGTGTTAAACGTATTTTAAACCAAGTAATCAGTAGATTTACAACGATCCGAGTAAAGTATAGAACGCCTTGGGTAAAAAATGGCGAAAAAGGAGATCAACACTTAGCTAATCGATCAGTCGTGAAATTCTAAATAGAAAAGTTCTCATCGATTTTTCTCTACGACGCGTCGTTGCCGAGATATGGATCAGTTAGTGATAACCAATCCGGCAGGCCAGTCGGGCGAACTGGGTGTGGCAGGCACGCGCCGATTGGGTGCGCGCTACCCCCTCCCGTGCCGAACGCGGTAGGGGGCCGTCCACGGCTACCACAAGGTAATCGATATCTCAACAACGACGCATCGGAGAGAAAAATCGATAAGGACTTTTCGCTTCAGAATTTCGCGATCTAGCTACCCGCGACGTTGAAACTCACGTTCCCAAAAAAAAATCGTATATGCATTGTCAATCATGTAGCACAGTATTATGCTACGTACATATTAGTCGTCAATATAAACCGCAAAGCCTGTTCCAATAAGGCGATTAAAGCCCGGGAGGGCTGTAATCATAGGTGTCGATTTTCATCGTCCATGGGAGAGCTATGGGAATTAACCACGCGAACAATATGTGTTCAGGCAGTCTCGGTACTCGTGAGCGCTTACACACTGGTCGCCATCAGCATTGATCGATACGTCGCAATAATGTGGCCGTTGAAGCCACGTATGAGCAAGACCCAAGCGAAGCTATCGATTTTGGCAGTTTGGTCGGTGGCCCTGATAGCTTCATCACCGATTCCTGTTGTCTCCCGTCTTCATCAGCCGAACGAGCGTTACCTGAAGTGCGATCAATACATTTGCCAGGAGTTCTGGCCTTCCTTGCAGCAGAGGTGAGAGTGGAAACGTACTTTGTTCTTTGAGCCTTTTTTTTCGACACTCCAGTTGTCCCTTCGAGAGCCCTTTGACTCCGCAACTACTTCATAGCTCCAAAAACTTTTCCACTTTTACCCCCGAAACGTTCGACGTTATGTTCATTGGAATTTCAAAGTGGCTCGAGCGAACAAGTGCTGCAAGTACGAATGAGTCGGATTTACAAGCTTTGACCCCAGACAAACCTAGCCACTTCTGAAACTAATTGCCTACTTGACTATTTTTCGTGCTTTTAATGAACTGGAACTTGATTTCCGTTCGCGACAATGGTTGAAAGACGAATGCAACGAAGACGAAACCTTTGACCAGCTTTTGCGTTTGTTTGGGTTTACGCTTGCGTGACCGTGTGTGCATGTACAGAAGAGCATAAATTTCTTTTTCCAGGTATTACTACTCAATAGCACTTCTCGTTCTGCAGTATCTCATTCCGCTGATCGTCCTAATGTTCACCTACAGCAGTATCGCGATCAGAGTCTGGGGTAAACATCCACCTGGTGAGGCGGAAAACACGAGGGATCAGAGAATGGCGCGGTCGAAAAGAAAAGTAAGTGAAAAAAAACTCCTCTGATGAAGCATGGGAAATCAGGGTTGTCTTTTGAACAAAATGGCGGTGAAGAATGAACCTTCGATCGACCGAGTAAATTTTGCATTAGATTTGAGTCATTCGTAACCATCGAAAAATCTACATCAATTTTAGTAAGTATGTGCCTGACGGAACTTTCTTGGCTGACACGAAAGAGGAAAAGTTATGACCCAAAGGGAAATGGATTAATCCTTCGAAGACACGTCTAGGAAGCGTTTTAATCGGATTCCCAGCTGGAATTCCATCACAAAAGGAGCACGATGGAGTATCAAGCTTGGGGCTCGATAAATTCCTTCCGGGATGTCGATTATTGTTCCTCCTTACCGGCAACCCGGCAGGTCCGATAAACCTCCTCCACCTACTCGATAAACTCTGACGCCACTTCGTTAGACCTTACGCACGAGTACCTTTCGAATTACCTGCATTGAGTGCCGACGATAATCGTTACCTTTCGTCATCAAATTTATCGTTGCCTTTGCAAAAGAACTTTATCACCATTTTCCAAGCTTCAGGAAATTATGAGTTCAGAAATATGCAAAATCAAATAGTGCATCTTGACTTTTTAAGGGGACTTGCGATTCTAGAAAATAGAGTCCCTGCAGCCATCTAGAGCCATCTAAAATTGAATCCCTAAAGCCATCTGTTGAAAACCGGCGGTTTATATGCAATCAGATATTCAATGGGCGCGTTTTTGTGCAACCGGATATGCAATGGGTGGTTTTATATGCAACCTGAAAGTCCATATATATATTGAAATACAATTGATTGAAGCTGTTGTCTAATAACCCAAACAAGCTCAATTTCTTTCGAACTTTTAGCAAATAATTATCGACAAAATCATCCGAATGCGATTACGTTCAATTCAATAATTGATACAATCATTTCCTAAAAATAACATAAATCGTCTTAAATCAAAATTTTTTTAGTAAAAAGTATCAAGTTTTGACCCAATAAAGTAGATACCCAATAAAATCCAATAACATTCAAACCCAATAAATACAATAAAATAAATACCCAATAAAACTAAAAAAAATTTAGGACTGTGGATAATGATTCAATTTTTTATCGGCTATTTTTCGTAATTTTTTCTCATTTTGAAAAACCTTTCCTCTAGCCTGAAAAAAGCTAAATATAAATCGAAAACAAAAAACAAACAAAAGTTGCAAAATAAAATAGTTTACGAAGAAAAAGTGAAATTTGTTTTCCCTGGAAAATGAATTCGTAAAATAAAGACTGCATATTGTTGCTCTATATATAAATATATTTTCACTTAAATCGTTTTTGTTTTTTTTTGTTTTCGAACTTAAAAAAATGCCGAAGAGAACACAAATTTGGTAAGGAGTAGCTGTATGGTTTTATTTTTTCCGAATCCATGGGAGCATGATGGGGCCTTGATTTTTCGTTCGATCGCGATTTTTTCCGGAAGTTACATTCAAAGTGGTAAAAGACGGGCGCCCTTTTCTCCTAAGCCGTAGGGCGCCGATGAACCAGTGACAAGGCAGTAAGAGCCTTTCCTGAAACGAGATTGATCCCCCTCTTCACTCCCCATACGAGACATTCGTTCCAATATAAAAAAGAGGGGATTCTTCAGAGACAATCTTTTTTTTTCTCCTCCTGAGAAAACAGTCCCTAAGCAATGAAAGTTTGTATTATTTAGCTGAATCATCAATCTTGACCGTGGAGTTCCAAATTGCCTCGAGGTAATTGCGTTTCGAATGTTTTTGGTTCTTATCAATGTGAATTTTTTCAGAACGCAATTTCGTTCTTTTTTCCCCCATTGGTCTCAAGGCGACTAATGATAAACTCAATTTAAATTCAATGTAAAGAATTTGAAAATAATTTAAAAAATTTGAAGTCGATTTAATTGAGTTTAAACGATTTGAGGGATTGTTTTTTTTTCTTAAATTATTTAAGTCAGTTGTTTTTAATCGAATCATCCAATGTAATTGTAGTTTGTCGAGTTACTTAATTCGAGTAATATGATAATTGCATTTTTTAATTCAATGTCAATTAGGTTTTAAATTAAATAATTTGAGGATGTAATTTTTGAAATTAATTTATTTTTCATTTCATTTCAAATAATTAAACGATTTTATTTAATTGAAATTAATGAAGTTACTGAATTCCATTTTTTTTAATTTATTTGTTTGGTTCGAACGAATTAAATTTAATTATTCATAAAAAGTATGAAAGATGACTTAGTATATTCAAGATTTGATTATTGGTCAAATAAATATTTTTTAAATCAACTAAATAAACAATTTTATATAAACTTAATGGATTTTATATAACTAAAAAAATATATTTTTTTAATAAATGATACCACAAAAATTCCAAATAATATTTACACAATAATAATCGGATTAAGACGTCGAATAAAAAATTATGATGTCAAAAAACGACGTTTTTTGTTTTATCTCTTACAAAATCAGCATAAAACTTGGCATGAAAAGCAATATCCACGAAGATACGTAAAAAGGAATGCAAAAGTAGTGAATAAAAATGAGTACTCACGCGTCCCATGGGGTGGCATATCCCATAACAATGGGAGAAGAGCTACGTCTTTTCCTGGTGAGAACGGAACACTTGACAGCGAGAAAAGCATTTTCCTTTGTCAAGGATTCCGCGAAGAAAATCCAGGAGCGATGATGGCTGCAAAAATCTGTAAAGAACAGCCTGAATGAAGATTCAATGAATAGACTTGGCTTAATAGCTATTGACGCTCTTAGCTTCAAGTCTGCTTTCTCCATTGTGCCAAAAAGTTTATTGAGTGCCAGCTGAAAATTAGACAAAAAATGTCCAAAAACAGCAAACGAAAAAACATCGAAAAAGAATGTTTCTATTTATTGAACAATAAAAAGAACATTTTAATAATGGGTGGAAACGAAATGAAATTGTTAGAAAAGAGTCGACAGACATTTTTCATAATTATTGAAAAATAGACATTCAATTTGAGTAAAAATTGGTTTCTTAAGTTAAGATTGAATTAATAAAAACCCAAACAATTTTATATGAAATATTTAAATATCCGATTAAGAAAGGTTTGGGTTTGTTCGGTTTAACGATTTTATATCAAATATTAAAATATTTCATTAAAACAATGCTTGGATTTGTTTGGATTAACAATTTTATATGAAATATTGAAATATTTAATATAAAAAAATTACCTTAGAATTCTTATTCGAAAAAGTCTGAACTAAATGAATAATTTGCACCTTGAGGACTGTAAAAAGTGTAGAACTGTGGACAACCCGGCTGAACCCTTCGTCCACCGTTCGGAAAAAAATCCACGCTCCCGGTTATTCTCGCGATCCCGTAAAAGCCGAAATCCGTGTGAATGATGTCGACGAACCGGGCGTCCGAGTAGGACAAATGTCGACCGAGAAAATTAAAAAAGGGACCCGCCGGATCCAAACCTTTCCGGGAGAAATGACAATAGTGAGGCTGACGTTCCATGCATTCGCAATTCTAGGTCTTCACCATCAGCCTAACCACGGAGTTGCAATATTGAATTACTTAACAAAAAAAAGATTATCGAAAAAAATATATCTTCGAAAGTCTCGTTTATGGAAAACGGAACTAAATATTACACAAAAGTAACGAAAGTATATAAATGCATATATGTGGATTTATTTATTTAAAAAATCATTTATTAAATTTTTTCATTAATTTTCTTATTAAATTAATCTATTCGATTCATTTAATGAAAAAAGGTTTATAATAAAACATTATATAATATCTATTCGTAATCACGACATAATATGCAATATATATTTTTCGAAATCATCGATCTTCGATCCATTTAAAAATGAATATTTATTTACTTTCGACTAATAAATAAAAATGAAACAAATCAGGATTTTAGATCGGCGACTTTATTTATGAAAAGTGTGGGATATTTTCGAAAAAAGTCGAATATATAGAAGCAAATGTTTATTTCGAAAAAATAAGAATTTCGAAAAATCTTATTTTTTGAGTGTTACAAAATAAATAAAAAATGAAAACTAAAGGAATGTTCCAAAAATATATGTTTTTCCAAAAAATGTCGAAAAAAACAGGTTTTTTTGAGTTTGGTACCCGTGATACGTTGAAGAGAAAAGTCGACGTTTCTACCGATGGATCCCGATACGTGGGCACCCATCGAGTGTCCAACCACCCGAATATTCTCCGAGGGTAAGCCCGCGTGAACGAGGTCGTTTAAGGCGATCGCAACCGAAGACCCGACCGGTTCGACATTCGTGGCAACTTGCATGTAATTCGCACCAGCGATCACACTCCAGTCGAGAGCCAATACATTGTGATCCCCTCGCTCCAAATAACCTCGAAACATTTTTTTCGGTGTCGACATTTTAAGCTTTCCTTTCTTCAAAATCGTTGTTATTAACAATCAGTAAACAATAATGTTTGTGCTTTTTCTCTTGTGGAATAGAAAAATAATAAATAGTCATTTTTTATTAAAAATTCATAGATATGGATTTTCTTACGTTAAAACTTGAAGCATTTTACAAATATCCGGGAAATATATGCATTTAAAAAAAAAAGTATTTTTTCGTTTTCGAAAGAAATTTGAAAAAAATCTTTCTAACCTTTATTGAAAAATTAATAAATTAATGAATCGCGAAAAAAAAACAGTTTTTTTTACTAATGGGGAAAACAAATTTTTTTTATTCTAAGGATGGGGGTGGAAGTCGTCGTTTCTTAAAATTTGATTACCATTGACGATTGTGTGGACGCTGGTACTGTTGATGCTCTCGGTGAAACCGTGAATGTAAAGAACCGTCGGTTTATCGATGTCCACTCGAACAATCAACGTTTCAGCTTCAACGAGATACGCGTCAACGTACTGATCGAGCTCGTCTCTGAATGAGAAACGAGACAATGATAACACCAGAGGTAATAAATATGAACAATAATAATTACCCCGTGTAGAGGCGAAGGAATATCGTCGCGAGTTCCTCTCTGCTCGCCGCGTTCGCTGTCATAAAAAAAAAAAAGAAAATTGATTGGACAAAGAAAGAGGTGCATTAATTTCGTTTCGCTTTGTCGGAATAATTGGATTGCTAATTGGAACGGAGCACGATCAACAATAATTTACACTCTATCGAACTCGCAACCCTACCGTATTTTCCTTACAAAATTGAAAAGCCAATTTATTGGGGTTGAAAAAGATTTTTTTTATTCTCATTTACTCTTTGATACTCAAAGACTTGATCCATTAAATTTTCAACGCGAACGAGCTCGAAAAATCTATTGAATTTTTATTTTTACTTGATTTAAATGAAATATCAATTTTTTATTTTATAGATATATTATTTTAATTTTGTTAATTTTATAAATAAAATTCACAAAATTTTAAATTCCATCAAACATTGGATATAAAAAGAAATGTAAAGCAAACCCAAAACTTGTTCAATGAAATTATTCACTCGAACGAACTCGGAAAATGTATTGAATTTTCATTGTTATAAATTGTATAAATGAAATTTATGAAATTAAAAATTTCATAAACAAATTGAATATGAAAAGAAAAGTTTAATAAACATGTTAATAAAACATTTAATTTACTATTTTTAACATTTTGATAATTAAACAAGAATTTTAAAGGTTTGAAAATATTTAAAAATAGAATTGAATAATCTTGAAAAATTAAATTTAATAAAATTTTTTATTTTACTTGGCGAATTAATTTCGAGTTATGAAGAACATTTAATAAACGTGAATTTGTTTTTATTTCAACACTAGCTTTTTTTTCAGACTAGCTCGATTGGATCATGGTGAGGTTAAAGCTGAGTAGTACTCTAGATGAGCTCACTTCTTCGAAACTTCTTTCACCTACTTTATCGGATGAAGGTCTGATGAAGTCTCGTTGCTCCAATAATATGGAAGGGAGGTAGAAAGAGCGAGAAAGAGAGGCAAGGAAGGAGGGAGAGGAAAAATGATAAAAATGAAAGATAAAATTGTATAAACTGCTACTCTAATGAAAAGGGCTTACAGTCCCCCCAGAAATCGATAAAAATTTAATAATCGAAATCTCTCACTGAATTCCTAAATTGAAAAAGAAAATCATCGTTTTCGATAAAAAATGTTTAAAAACCTCTGATTTCCAAAAAACAATGTTTTATTCCAGCGAGAACTATTTAAAAAAAAAATTACTATTTTCAAAACAAAATTTTGAAAACTAATGACTATTAACAAATGTACCATCAACTACGATAAATATTCAAAAATCAACAATTAAATAAATTATTCCCTAATTGCGAATTACATTTACAATCCAAACAAAAAAAAAGTTTTTCAATTCTTTTACTTTCTTTTTGCTAATTAAAAAAAACGCTTTGATTTTGTGTTTCTCCTTGAAAAGAGGAAAAAGAAAAAAAAAGGAAATTTCGATATTCCTCGAGGGAAATTTTCAAATCAACAATTAAATGAATTATTCCCTAATTGCAAATGACATTAGCAATCCAAAGACGAAAAAACAGTTTTTCGATTGTTTTTGTTTCTTTTTGCTAATTAAAAACGAAAAATTTTGATTTTTTGTTTTTGCTTAAAAAGAGTGAAAAGAAAAAAAAAGTAAATTTCGATATTCACCGAGAGAGAGAAATAGAGCCGCGATCGCGAGTCTGAGCATAAAGTTCCGTGACCACTTCATGGCGGCGGCGGCGGCGGCGAATCTCGAGCGAATGGTCTGGCCGACTGTGAGCTCGAGGATGCTCCCGTGTCGGACAATTATACGCGTCCTACCAGCCCCTATCTCTATTCTTCTTCATTATTCCGAATTATGCATTCGCTGATTTACGATGCAATTTCGTATCGCAACGCAGTCTCGCGTGGCTCCCTTAATCGTCGCTTAATGCGCTAAATAAATAATGAACAAAACGTAAAGAGGAAATAAAACCAAAAAAGGGGGGGAGAAAAAAAACAAAAGATATCGGCGTGTGAAAAAAAACAGTGCGCAGGCTCGTGTCGCTGGAAACATTGATGTCAGGCAGTCTTGATGCCTGAACAATCACTAAAAAAAGATTTATCACTTCCGGTCGACGAAATTTTTTGCCAAATTTCACGAAAAATTCAATCTCAAATTAAAGTAAATTCTGCAAGAAATTTGAAAAAAAAGTAACATCCCAAAACCAAGAAAAAATCATTTTTCTCGTTTGGAGAAAAATCGTCAGGGTGATAATTACAGTTTTTTTCAACAATAAATTATTGTTTAAAAATAGATAAAATAAAACCAAAATGGAATAAATTAAAATATAAATAGATAAATATAAATAGATAAATTTCTTACCTGATAATGATAAATATTAAACATTTTTATAATAGCATTAGTGACAGTTAAAAATATGAATTGACGTTAAAGAAAAATGCTTCGTTTGATTTAAATCATTGGGAAAAAAAACCTTTTTTGTTCGAAATAAAAATGCAATTTTGATGATTATTGTTGTAATAATTTAATTATTTCTTGTAAAAAGCTTCGGTGGAATAACTAATGATACAGTTGAGTGAGTATATAATTATAGCACAATTATAAAATTAATAAAAAGTTGTGTGCATTTTTACGTCAATAGAAATAAATAAATGAATAAATAAATAAACATATCTGCAAACATAAATTACAGCAATAAGTTCTAAACTTATTTCCTTAATAAAAGTTTCAAGGAAGAATGGAAGGAAAAACCTTGAATAACAGAACAAGTGTTTGCTTTGTTTTTACAACAAAAAATAAAATAAAAAACTGTCAGGTCATAATTCAGTGGAAGAAAAGGTAAACGTGAGCTTTGTGGGTTTTGTCTTGACGCTGAGAAAATTTAGAAGGTGCAACAGCGAGACGGCTGATCGGGGGTCGTTTAATTTCATGCATTTCTCGAAATGAATGACTTGTCCTCTTATCCTTAATAGCGTAATTATGTATCTAAACGGTGAAAGAAATCCGACACAATGGACGGCAATTCCCGCCCACTAATTATCGTTTAGTGATTGCACGTGGCCGAGTTAACCGCCTTTTTTCCTCCTCCTCCTCCTCCTCCTCCTCCTCCTCCTCCTCGCTCTCCCCCCAGCCTCTTCACCGTTATTGCAGTATTTACTTTCGTCTACAAATTTTCATATTTACGTCGAGAGCGTGCCTCGAATAATAATTAACCAAGGCTTCCTGAAAGCTATTCTCGAGGCGTGTAATTTTTGCGCCACGGCTAAATTAAATCAATCAACGCTCTTTTCTACCCTCGAGTCTTTCACGTTTTACCATTTTTTATTTCTTTCATTGTCTCATCAAATTTTGTTTCTATAAAGCGACGAAACAATTTTTGTTTTTCATTTTTGAACGTTAAATTAAATTTGTTGTTCTTCGCACGAAGAACTACAAATTTGGATTTACGAATCGGAGCATCAAGTTGTCCAATTAGTACATACTGAACTATCGGAAGGCAACTTTTCCAAGTGCCTCGGCTTTGAAGGACCTCGAATGACCTTTAGTTTGAATTACGTGGAGCCTGAATGACTTTGTCCTTGGCTGGCTTTGTCTTCGAATTAGCTCGAACTAAGGGGCCTTGACCTTGAATGCCCTTTCAATGGTCAAGGTCAAGGTCATTCTTGAACAATGCCAAATAATCCAAGTAGCAAGCGAAATGGAATTTGTCAGCATCCGTGATATCGAAAGGAAGGTACAACCATCCGAGGGTTGGAAGCTCGAATTATCACGAGTCCATTACGGGAACGAGGGACCGAGGTAATATCGGCAAAAATCAACAACCAATCGAGACGTTCGAATGTGAATCTGGGCAACAGGAGTCCTGATAAATACTAGGGGAGAGAAAGGGGTTCGAGCAATCAGGCTATCGTAAAGCCGAAGGTACGTGTCGCAGCTTTTACGTGGTTGGTCACGTTTGCCTCTCTTCTGAATTTCATGAGGAACTTCGCTACGTTCACGCCACAATCAATAACTTTCAACGAAACGTTGATTGGCCATCTTTTTTTGTTGGGAATGATATTTTAACCCTTTCGGGATAGATATTCTCGTAGGTTGTTTGTAACCTAATATTCGGGTCTAAGACCTAGTTAAGGAAATTAAAGATGATTGGAGGGGAAAAGTTCTGAAGCAGGAGGGCCCTTTCAGGTATAAACAATTGATCGTTGATTCCTTGGTAACAAATAACCAGCCCTTCAGAACCAGCCGTCATTGGCCCTTTCGTGAAACATCCTTCCCGAAGTGATTTTTTTCCACGCTCTTTCCAGTGATGGGAGAAGTTCGAGAAAGGGACGGAGCCAAAGGATGGACCTTTGGAAGCAATGAAAGTGGCATGGGGGAGAGATGAACGCATAGGGAGTCGTTCCGAGGTTCGAGGTTATGCTCGGCTGTGTTCGTGCAATTTGGGCAGGAGCCTGTACACCCTCTTGACAATGTTCATCGCAACCAGGATTTATGGAGGCAACCGCAACGTTATTTATTTCTCACGGAATCCTGTCCAGTACGATTTTCTCCTGTTTTTTTTACTCTTTTACACCCATTTTTCGTCCACGTACTTCGGTATAACCTGATCCATGAGCATCATCAGTTTCACTTTTTTTCCTTTTGAAGCCTTTTCTTAACTTCGTACGTCGAACAGCTTCGTTTTTGAAATTTTTTTCGGGCAGGACGGCACAGGGAACTGAGGAAACCTCGGGTCGGAAGCAGGCTATTCTATTTCTGGTCGTGTCATTCACTGGGGAATACGTACAGATCCCACCATCCTCGAATAGCCCTACTTTTGAGTTTTGTTTTCTCAACAGGAGGGCACAGGGAAACTCAGGATATTTCGGCTCCACACAGGCCGATCTATTTCTGCTGAATTGCGTTGATCATCGGAGAGTCCGTAGGATCGACCCAACAACCCAAACAAGCGGTCACCCATCCGAGTATTGACCAAAATTTGCTCGATGTGGTCAATTTTCGCTACGGACCTTCGACTTGTTTCGTTTTATTGCGTCTTGTTCATCGCTGTACACGTATCTTCTTATTTCGCACAAATCCCAAAGAGAATCCTCGCCTAAGGAGAAAATATCGAAAGACGGCGTAATAATTTTCTTTTTATTTCGGACCCTCGTACGTTCGTGTTTGTCGTTTTGGGCGGAAGGGCCAGCCGGAAAGTCACGTCGAAATTCTTCCTTATCACCCGAAAAAATAATTGACTCATTCATGTGGCGATTTCTTCGAAAATTATTGAAAGAAAAATAGGGGTAATTTTCGAAGCCTCGATGCACGCAAATGGTGCACAGCTCCGTGAGGAATTCGAGGAAACCGCGAGAGTTTTGGCTAGCAACTTTGACGGAGTACGCGTCCCCGGTGTAGGTACCGGACAAAGCCCGTTAAATACGAGACGAAAAACGAATGAGACGTTATGTGGGAAAACGGCGCCGTATACTTTTGTCCCTGAGTTGGGGCGCGACAAATTTCGCCGGGATTTCCGCCTCGCGAAAACTGCCTCAGCGCAAAACGAGCTATTTTACGTTTTCCTTTGAGGCTCTGCTTTCGTCCTTTTGAGTACGTACGTTCGCGGTTGAGTGGATATACGGTTTCGAAACGAAAACATTCATCATTATTATTTCTATCGTTAAACAAATTATTATTATTATTATTTATTCTATTATTTATTATATCTTATTGTTGTATCAATATAATATATTGTTTTTTACAATTATTATTATACGTAAAAAAATCTTAATAAAAAGAAGTAAATGTCAAAAAATGTTGGATTATTCGAAAACTCTGGATTTTCACATAGTTGAATATCGTGTAATGCGCATCAACGAAAACGTCCTAATTAATATATCGCGTTTACTAATCGGAATTCGTTTGGTCGGCCGTACCTAAATGTGGAATTGATCGTTGACTTTGTCGATGCCGATCTCGGCCTGGTAACGAAGAGTGGAATTTCGGGTGATCCGGATTGTTGATAAGCTCGGGGGAAATACCGACGCATTTTTGGCCAACAATTCCGACCGATTTCGCGTGCAACATCCGCAAGAATGTCACGAAAAAAAAAAGCTAAAATGAAGAGAGGAGGACGAGTACCTAATCTCAATCCGCAGGAATACGTTGTCCAATAGGCGAGATTCCGACGAGAAGCCTGAACGATTTTCCCCAGAGAGGAGAGACGAATTTCCATTTCCTGAGGAAAGGAGGAGGGGGGGCGGTATCCTGCCAATTCTTTTTTTTCCTCTCTCTCTCTCTCTCTCTCTCGTGGGCGAAACCAAATAGTTTCTTCGGTCTCTTTGTCGCGGGCGGTCTTTCGTTCCCTTTTTTGCTCCACTCGCAAAGCCCTTTTCTCCAACTCTCACTCTTCACTTTGCATCAAAATATACAAGAGTTCCTTGAGGATCAACTCTCCCGAGCGAAGCACTCTAGAGAACTACCCGGCTCACCTTAAGCTTCTATCGGGAAACTTATTGCACGTTTTTCACATATTTATTCGTGGCTTGTTTGGGTTTGTATTGATTCATTTACTTTTTGTTTATTCATTTGTGGATTTATTCGTTGATTCCATGATCCGTTTTCAAGGCTGCCGGATTCTCGAAGGTCGCAGGCACGAGCCTCGTCCTTCGAGAAGACGAGTCGTGGGTGCGTGTGGCGCGGCGGGGATCGAATATTCAGGAGGCGAGCCCCCAACCTCGAAACTCTGTCTCGAACGAGCCTCGTTCTTTCTTCGCGATAACGCCTCGTAGTCAAAGACAGGGCTCCGAGTCCAAAAGAGCCTTTCGCCCAACGGTCGGTAGGTTCGAGCTCCCGAGAACCGTACATTATTATTAGGGAGGTAGGTCGTTTTCGGGGATCCTGGCGATTACAAGCTACCCAGCCAAATGCCGAAACCTCCCGGAATTCCGGTACAACCGGGCAAGGAGACGTCCTCGTCCTTTCAATTAAATCCTTTCGATCGAATTTACGAACCGAGAGCCACGCGTATCGGGTGGTCCGATCGGTATTCTCATCCTCGATGCAATCGTAACGGTCATGACGATTCTCCCGGTGGACGGACTCTTTCGTCATTCGGGGTCGTTCGGGGTCGTTCGGGGTCGTTCGGGGTCGTTCGGGGTCGTTCGAGGTCGCACGCAAGCTCATCCGATGCCAGTCAAGGTCATAGAGGCTCATTCGAGGTGACCCACGGTGACGACACGCATCATCCACTGACAATCGAACCGGTGAAAGGTCATTCAAGGTCAATCCGAGTCATGAAAAATCATCAAAGATCACGGGAGGTCGCGTCGAGTTCGGTGGCCATTGGCGACCACCCAATCTTATCCAATGCCAATCAAGGTCATGGAAGGTCATTTGGGGTCGTTCAAGGTCGTGCGAGGTTGTTCGATGTCACACAAGGTAACTCGGGGTCATTCGAGCCCGTACGAGGAAAGCGCCAAAAAAAAAAAAAAAAAACGAGAAAAGAAAGAATTTTCGTCTTTCGATGAGCTCTCTCGACGCATATTCCCCCGCAGTACCCTGCTTCGGATACCCAAAGTTTTCGAGGACGTTGAAAACTGTGATAATTGGGAGACACCCGATACAGGGAGCCGAACACACGCGTATACGTTGATGAACTCGTAGATCGGGAACGGATCGAACCAGAAGTGAACCCCATTCCGAAACTTAATCGTTCGCCTTCGATATCAATTTTCCAATTACTCTTGTTCAGCTGCTGAAACGCTCCCTCGTCATTTGTATCCCCCCGAGCTGGCGGGAGTTCGCATAAAAAAAGGCGAAAAAATACTTTGATTCGATCGATTTGTAGCCTAGGATGGAGCAGGAAAAAGAAATGTCCTCTCGATTCTTTGTAGCATGAATATGGATCGTTTGGAGGAAATCTCCTCTTCCCTTCATTCGATTTTCCGTAAAGTTTCTTGGATGTAAAATTACAAATTCGTAAAAAGATTTTTCGAGAAAAGTTTTGTCTCAATTAGAGGATTTTTATAACAATTGAGACATTTTTTTTCGTTGGGAATCGATCGCCCGAGAAGATGGGATCGAAACAAAAAAAATCAGTCGCAACTCATAGATTTTCAGAAACATATGAATCAGAAAATTAACACCGATTAATTAATGTTGAATGTATATTATTGGAATGCGAAGGTGATGAACGCGTGAAAAATTGGACGATTAAAAAAAAACGTTTTCGTGTTCCAGATGATCAAGATGATGATGACAGTAGTTATAGCCTTCACCGTTTGTTGGCTGCCCTTCAACGTGCTCATGGTTAGTACAAGCAATAAATTAAGGTGCGAGAAACAAACTTTTTTCACCATGCCAATAATAACGGAAAAACATTTAGTGAAAGCTGACGTAACCGAGGCGATTGATTAATTAATTTGCCAACTCACTCATTTGATAATACAATTGTTTGCTCATTTATTCGTTCATTGATTTACCATTTTTGTTGTTGTTGTTGTTGTTTTCATCTATTCATCTATTCTTTTCGTCATTGATAAATTCATTTACGAATTGAATTGTTCATTCACTCGTTCATTCATTCATTCATTCATTCATTCATTCGTTTATTTATGAATGCATTCATTTATTTGTCCATTTGTGTGGCAAGGGCCACACAAATAACACAATCGGAATGATAATTATGACGCGTTAAACTTGATCCGATAAGCTTCAAAATGAATCCTATTGCGGTGCAATTTTAATGACAGGGATCGATACTAGTATTCCGCATGGCTAATGGCTCATCAACTATAGCGGCTCGTAATATCCCTCGGGAAGTCACTCTGGTCAATCAGACCTGTAATTAATCCGATTAACGTACACCACTAAAATGACAGCGTGGACGATACTGCAATTCGATCTAATACCTACTGTGACATATTACCTCATTACGCGACTAATTCGAAAATAACAATAATAATTATCAATCGATCAGAGTTGCATCAGCTATAGAGTAAAAACGAAAATCGTGCTTCGTAGAGTTAATTGGAAATTCGATCGTTTGCGAATTCCGTACAAAGAAAATAATCAAAAACGATTCAACTATTGAATCAATTATCATTTGAGGGTAAAAGTGTTTCTGTTAAAAAAAAATTCATTTGAATTTCGAAAAGTCCATTTAACTTTCGAAATATGAATTTTGTGAGTTTTTATTTCAAAATTTTATTTCTTCATTAATATTTTTGCAGAATCATTTTTATGTCATTTATATTTATAAAATTTCGTTTATCATTTGAAATTGTGTTTACAATATAGAACGATATTTTGTCCTTTCAGAAAAAAATAGAACATTGACATAACCTTGAATGTTTCGTCGCGGTCAAATATTATTTTTTGTCATTGAAAAAAGTTGGAAGATAAATATTTGACCTCGAACGTTTCGCCGCGGTCAAATATTGTTTTTTGTCATCGAAAAAAAAGGTTGCAAGGTAAATATTCGACCTTGTATTTCGTCAAGGTCAAACCCAACAAACCCAAACTCGCGATGAACTCGGTTGTAGTTGATTCTGGACAACAACGAGAGGGCGAACAGCTGGAAGGGCCTGCCATTCGCGTGGACCGGACTCCACTGGCTCTCCATGTCTCACTCGTGTTACAATCCCGTCATATATTGTTGGATGAACGCGCGCTTCCGGTCCGGCTTCATAACGGCCCTGGGACGGCTGCCGTGCGTCCGCAAATTCATTCCTGATCCAAGACACGCCGCTTACAACACGAGTATGGCCGGTATCGCGCTCACAGGTACGCACAAACCCCTTTTTTTTTTTTATTTTTCATTTCCGATTTTGAAACTTGCTCATTCACTTTCGTTCGATCAATTTTCTCAAAATGATATTTGCAAAATTGAACGAGTTCCTTTTCGTTTGAAAACATTTTATTTTTTATATTTTTTCGCACAATTCCTCCCAGTTTATGTTTTTATCGAAAAAATCAAGGTTTTTCGGATTCTTTTAAGGAGAAACGATTCAGATTTAAAAAATGTTACTTTTCCTTCCCGTTAAAAAGGTTTTTATTTAAGAAAAATAAAAACCATTCGATTTTGCTTTTTGAAAAAAATTCGTCTTGCCTTTTCGAAAAGGAAAAATCATATTTTCCTTCGAAAAAAGTTCTTTTTTCCATTTCCAGAAATGATCTTTTCCTTCTGAAAAAAAATTCCCCTTTGCTCCGGTAAAATAATTATTTTCCGCAAAGAGTAATTTTATTGCATGAAAAAAAAAAAACGAAAAAAACGAAAAACAGAAAGAATCCGAAGGCTTGATCGACGCGAGCATCAGCGAGCATCAGCGAGATTCGATTGCGTCCGAATTGCAGGATTCGAGGCGGGAAATCACTCGGTGCTGCGTCGCATAAATACGTGCACGACGTACGTGAGCGTTCGTAAAAAAACGAACGGGAGCCACGGGGTGCCGGTGAGAAGCGCGAGCTTCCGGAACACCGAAACGATCCGCACCGTCCAACGTCCGGAGCGTCATTTCATACGCCTCGAGTGCCAAACCGAAGAGCAAATGTGAAAGATCGACAGCCGAACGATGAAAAAAAAAAAAGGAAAAGACGCCTGGCGAAAACATTTTTTTCACTTTTTTTTCCAATATCCAGTGCATTTTTTTCCAGACGATTAAAGGTCGCACAATTGACAATTGCCAAAACAAAAATTGAAAAAGAAAAAACATTCTTCATTGCGTGCGTGATAATTTCGAAAAACAAATCTAAAAAATAGGGACGGACGATTTTGAAAAGTCGAATGAGATTTATCGAAACACTCGATTTTCAAAAAGAAAAAACATTGATCAACCGTCTGACAATGATACGAAATAATCATCATTGTTTTTTTATTATTTCTCCATTTTTATTTTGATTTTTATGAATTTTTTAAACTTATATTGGTTTTTGTTTGGGTTTGTTTATTTTTATCATTTTGATTTATTTTTTGTCTGGTCATTTTCACACTTTTTCACTCTTTTTATGCATTTATTTGTTTTGTCCAGAAAACGCGTACCTGAAATAATCGTTGAGATTATTGAATAACCGAAAATCATCGATATATTTTTAATTGTAATGAAAATAATTTATTCCGTTGGCACAAGAGTAAATGACAATTGACGTTACGTAGTCAAATGACAGGCCTAGGTGCGAGATCGTCCCGTTTGCCTTGAACAAAAAGATAACGTTTCACGTGAATAACGAATCGTTCAATCGTATTTGCGTGACGATCCAACGATGTATGCAAAATAATCACGATGGGCTTTCGAAACATTGAAAAATAATATGTTTTTCCGCTGAAAATTGTTTTACGTCAACTTGCGTTGAAAATTACTTTTTTCTCGATCTCTCCTCATTTTTCATGAGAAAAATGACATCAGAATGAATTTTTTGAAATTAAGAATTATTACCCGATGATTTTTCGATCCAAAAAGTATTTTTCGTTATACAAAAAGATATTTTTCTATTTTGAGAAAAATGCCCTCACTTGAAATGTTTTTTTCGAGTTAAAATTAATTTTCCCCCTTAAAAAATTGAGAATAAATTAAAATTTATAATGGCAATGAATTACGACTTATTTTAATGCAATTTTCATTTCGAACTTATTTAAATTTGTTATTAAAGAATTGAATTATGACATGTTTGTTATAAAAATAATAATTAATAATTTAGTAAAAATGCGATTCTAGTCCACGATCGATAATCGAGCCGATCAAAATTAAGACTGTTTTTCTTTTATTTATTTTTTCAATGGTCTCAATCATCAGCGTTGTTTGAACGAGAGATCGATACTCAAAAATCGATCTAGTAATGACGATCAAAATTAAATTGAGTTTTTTTTTGCGAAAACAAAAATTCAAACCGTGTTTTGAATTTTGTGAGACATGGCAAAAATTATATAACGAAATTATAGTTTATATAGAAATTATAGAAAATTAATCCGTTAAAAAGAATTGAACAATAATATGTGCAAAGTAATATAACTAGAAACATTGCTTTAATTATGTATACAAACGTGTTTCGTCAAAATAAACATAAGTAGCAAAAATAATAGAAATAATATCGAATTTCCGCGTACACTTAATTTACTCGAAAATTATTTTTTATTAACAATTTTATTTATTTATTTGGGCTATGTAAAAAATAGCCCAAAAATTACTTCGCGATTGCAGCAATAAAAAACAAAAAATATCAATCCATTATCATAATGAAAAACAAACGAACAAAAAAAATGTCTACACGATTCAGGGAGTCACAACGAATTAACCAAAATGCAAGTAAATAATGAAATGTTCACGAATGTTTACTGAAGAGACGTCAATTTTTTAAAATGTATTCATTTATTTATAAAAGCGATTGTTTAAAAAAGGATAAACTTCTACTTGTTTATTAAAAAACACAGACACCCGTTTAACATTCATTTAGATAAATATTAAATTATTCATTTTAATAAATTTGTGGAAATGCCTTTACTTTACTTTATTTATTAGAAAAAAAACACATTTATTGACCAATTGTTTCAACATATGTGTTTTATTCTAATAAACAAATAAGTATTTTAATAAATGTTTTTTTAAATAAATAAACGAAAAAGTTTTCAATTTTTGTTTAAAAAAAACACTTATTTAAACATTTCTTTAAGAATGAACAAAAAACTGATTGTTTCGTGCCTCATCGAGTTGATGCAAAAAAAAACGTAAAAAATCTTCTCGTCGAAGGAAAAAAAAAGCAAAAAAATATTGGTGATAATTAATAAAAATCTATAAATTTAAAAAAAAAGAAAATGTGTAAGGCCCAATATCCTCGTTCCGTGGGACCCGATGAGGCCCAGCTCTTCAGAGACGTGCTTTTTTTGCTTTCCACGAAAATTCATATATATACATACATACATACATACATACATACATACATATATTTATATATGCAAGGGACGCGAATGTTAAATTTGTAAATAGATGAAAACGAGGCGTGTCACTAAAAGACTGTGAAACGGCGACAAGGTCGAAGCAACGAAACCCAACTTCGTGTAAAAAATACATATACAGGGTGATCCACAGAAGGTTGTCCCATCGCTACGTACAGGTGGCGCCAAAACGAAAAAACACACAGAAAAATTATTTTTCCTTTTGAGTTTCAATTTTTAGTTTCCTTTTAGTTTAAATTAATAAAAATTTCGGGAAATTAAAAAATATCATGAAAAAAAATCATTTTGATCATATTCAATGCCAGTTGAATAATTATCGTTTTTTTTTTATTTTGAGCTAAAAGCTACTGATTTTGAAAAACATTGAAAACTTGCTAAAAAAAGAAGAATAGCGTTTGTGAATCACCCTATATGTGTGTGTATATATATATATATATACACGAACGTTATATAAATTTTGGTTTGTTAAGTTTCGTCTATTTGCGAGAATGTTGATGGGTCTGTTACGTGCGTAAATGTAAATTCGTGTCAACGACGTGCTCGCCGAAAGCGTCACAATAAAATGTTTCTACAACACGACGTTTTTCTTCATTTCTATTTAGCTGCGTATTCCACGGATGGTGAGTCGTCGATAATTTACATACACAAGCATAATTTGACGTGAAAAAATATGGGGGAATCATGGTGTAAGAGAAAAATGAAAAATTATGAAAAAAGAGAAAAGGGAAAAATTGAAAAAATCATAAATTGTAAAAATGAATATTGAAAGAACGGAAAAACTTTAAAACCGCAAAAATTCACAATTGAGAATATGACGAAGTAGAAAAAACGGAAAATTTGACAAAAATAATTATGAATTTTTATTCGTTGAATCGATTTTCTTGATTTATTAATTTACCAATTTATTCGCATTTGTTATATTGATTAATTATTTTCGATCAATCAATTTATTAATACATTCATTCATTAATTTTATTCAACATGATGTTTCAACATGATGTATTTTATATTAATTTGCTTATTTATTGCTTATTTATTTTATTCAACATGATGTATTTTATATTAATTTGCTTATTTATTGCTTATTTATTTTATTCAACATGATGAATTTTATATTAATTTGCTTATTTATTGCTTCGGTTCTATTAATTATATTGATTATTCAATTCTATTGATATATATCATATTTCAAAATGGTTAATTTATTATTCATTGGCGATTCATTGACAAGACGAATTCGATGATTTTTTTCCTTTTTTATTTGTTTCTTTAGCATTTTCTTTGCTTTTATTTGTATCATTTAATGAAAAACAGCTCCGAGCATTTATCGAAGTTGCAATATCACACGTGCACATCGAATAAAAAATAAGTACATTATTCGGTGGGTACGACAAAATTAAGTCGTGAGATGAATTCGTTTCGATCCACGAAGTACGATAACGCGATAAAACGTAAACGAGATCATTTCAGGTTGGCCCAATTTACGAGACGTTTACTATAAAACCACGCAAGTATTGAACATTGAATATTTCGCCGAGTTGGCGAAGCCTGCCGAGGGCAATTGCCACACGTACGAAATATACGAAACCGATAAAGAAATATACACAGTCTTGGCAAAAGTATTGGGTGCATCATTTTTATATCCGGACAAAAAATACAAAATCTCGCTGGAAAAAAACATGCCACATTGTTTTTTATATTGCGATTTTTTTTTTAATCGTATTACATTGCAATGTATTTTCAATCGTAAAAGTTTTCATTTCCAAATCTAGTTAATTAAAAAGTATTTTTAATTGCCGTTTTTTATTTGCAATTTTTTTTAACTGAAAGTACTTTTCCTTGCATATCTTTTTAAATGCGCAAATATATTTCAACTGCAAAGAATGTTGACTCAGGAAACTTTGATTAATCGCCAACTTCTTCAATGGCAGTGTATTTATTGCATTTTCCTCCCAAATCCTTTTTAACAGAAAATTTCTTGAAAATTACGATTTTTGTTACTACATAATGAATTAATACATAAACGTAATATATAATTATTCGTTATTTTATGTTTCTTTTGAAAAGGGATTTTTTTAAATTGAGATTCTTTCTCAAGTGCACTCTTTCCAATACTTTTGGTCAAGTCTGTGTGTACAGATATAGAAGGGAGACGCGATAAATAGATCGAACGACCGGCGTCCCAATATCAACCTATCTACAAATAATTCGATCGAGTGTTCGATCATAAACATCGCTGACCTTGAAACAACAAAGAAGACATTATCGTTACGGATTATTGAAGAGTCATTGATATAATTCGTCAAAATGCAGAAACGTCTTGACTTTACGTTTTTTTTTTGGTTTGTTTGGGTTTGTTTGGGTTTGGATGGGTTTGGATGGATCCTTAAATCGGAATGGCAATGAACCGGAAATTGAGAGCGGTGTTTACTTCAAAGCGCGTTTTATCGCTTCCAAAGTTTCAAGGTCACGATAAGCGACGAGACCTCCCCGATTGGCGAAACTTTCGGATTCCCCGGAATAAAGGAGTTCCGTTTTTGCACTTCCGGTATTAACGAGTTTATCGTAATCGACGATTCCACCACCCAAGGATCGGAGAATAGCGTGGGCGGCGCAAGTGTCCCATCGGAAAGTCGTAGGTTTTGATAAAACGTAAGCGGAACCCGATCCAATCGCGACGCTCAAAATTTTGTGGCCGGCTCCCGGAATCTCGATCGTCTTGAAACCAGCCTCCGTCAGTTTAGCCTTGACTCGCGGATCTTCGTTCCGACCCAGAAGCAAAACCCGACTCGGCTTCGCCGGAAGTTCGAACGAAACTTTCGATCCGCCAGCCTCGTCCGCGTAACCCCAGTAACAGCGCCCTCGCCATCTTGGATTAACATATTTTTAACGAATTTTCTTCTTTTAACATCGCGAATACTTTCGAATCGAATTTTTTCGTTGTTTTTCGTAAACATCTATTAAAAGCTCGATCCTAAATCGGCAATTTTCCAAAAAATCGTCAAAACCCTGGGTGCCTAAAGCCCCTTAATTTTTCTCCGAATATTTTCAAACTCCTCAATTATTCTCGAGACACACAAAAACACTCGAAACCCAACTCCGTTTGTTCCTCGTTTTTCATAAACGTCCGTTGAAAGCCGATACCGAATCGCCAATTTTCGAAACTAGCCTAAAAAGCCTAAAACGACAATGAAAAGCAATTAGCAGTTTTGTCCTTACTGAGAATTCTCGCAAGTGTAGAAAGGCTGATTGACGACGCCGAGAACCGGCAATCCTGTGCTGCGCTTGTACGCCCCGATGAGTACAGTGACGCATCGCAAGCCCCCCAAATACAATCCGGTATCTTGGTCCACGGAAGCTTCGCCGCTGATGTAATCCGCAGTGGAATCTACGAGAAACGAGATTCCCCAAAATTTTGCCAATATTATTTCATCAAAGACGACAAAACCGTTTCGGAGTTACGATAGCTTCTAAATTGAGACGGCTTGCCTATCGGGTCGATCCAAATGCCCAAATCGTCGGTGTCTATGAGAGATCGCGTAACGGAGCGTCCCGGCGCGTCGACAGGAACATCCTCCGGTTTGACGTTTTCGTGAACTTTCTTGGCTAAGAGTTGAGCGGCGTCGAAATCGCCGTCCAAAACGTCGACTAAAACTTGTCTCGTCGCGCTCCAGTTTGGACAAACTCGAACGACGACGCTCTCGCCGAGGGTGTTGGTGAATACGTTGGTCTCTTCGCCTCTAACCCTCGCCGCTAACTCTGGAAACTGTTTTTCTCCCGATAACCTCAAAATCGCGATTTCACCGGTTCCTCCTTAGCCCCGATACCTTGGAATGAATATCGTGCCGGATGGTCTCCTGAATGAGGACGTCCGCCAGAGTTTTGAAGTCCCGAACGAACCTAGGATTTTTTTCATCGCCCAATTTTTCTTGAACCAGCAATTGGAAGAGAACGTCGTCCTGTCTGCAAGCTCTAGCTATGTTCGCAGCTTTTTCCGAAACTATGAGCAACGAGTCCAACAGTTGTCCGGCGTCCATCGTCGTTGAGCAATTTTCGCTCGTTGAAACTCGACTGAACGGAATTCGATGGAAAAACGATCGAACAAAGAAACCGAGTTAAAAAAAACTAATTTCGGAATTTCTGAAGTTCGCGTGTTCGAGGATAGCAGGAATCGTGTATGGGAAGCCAAATAACTGCAGTTCGATGTTACGGAATAATCTTATCGCCTCGCTAACTAGCTTATACAACTTTACGTGAAATGTGCCTCGAAATGATTTTTCGTAACATTGAAACGACTGGAGGAATAAGAAAAAGAGCATTTCAGTGAAAAAGAATCGATAAAAAATTGTACGTTTTTCATAATATACGGATTCGACGATCGATGTTCATTCAAAGTTCCAATAACGTGAAATTCGTTGGAACTTTTTATCGCGAAGTCGATGTCACAGGGAGCGGCAAAAATGACACTTTTCTATCGTAATGCTCAGACTTACCCTGAGTTTCTTCCGTTTCGCTCGTTTCAAGTGTGAAGACGCGTTCGGCGACCTCCGCCGATACTCCCGGTTCACATTTGCATCACAAAATCACGGAAATTTATGGATTATACACGTATCGTTTGACGTCACGGATGAACTTGACAGCTGACTCCGCACGGGCCGATCGGAGGGAGAAAGAGCGGAGTTCGAGTAACTTGTCCAAAAAAAAAGAATATCACCGATGTTTCATTTTCGGGTATTATCTATAAGCAAAAACACTTGCCGTATTATTTGCTTGTTTATCGTCAAATGCTTTTTGCAACAATGGCGGCAGTTCTCGAATGTTAATAACTAGACAAAGGAATAATAATAATAATAATAATAATATATTTGAATTTCGTAACGGCTCAAGTGCTTTTTGCCGCTGGCGCTGCGAGCGCTCGGTCGGTAAACAAGTTGGACAAGTTTTTGGCTGAGAGAGTCGCAACAAAAGGAACGCGCTCTGCCGGAGAAAACATTAGTCACTGTGCGCATGCGCACAACCGATGCTTCAAGATCACGTCGGTAAGGTAGGCACTCCTGGATGTCTTACCATCCGAGAACTCAATGTTGATGGAACTGGACAAGAAATTGCTTGACGCGAGTGGCGCCGTCGAAATACTTAGAAACTACTCGTATCAACGGATTCTGATGAATGAATGACTAATGGACGTATCAAACGAGAGAAATTGCCGAATTTTACAAAATCCTTCATTCCAGCACTTGAATCAAGGAATTAAGCTTAATCTCGAAGCGCGGAGTCGCCTCTCCAAACGTTCGCGTCCTATGGCCTTGCGCATGCGCAGTGACGCTTTGATTCTCCGTCTCACTCGCTCCCGCGTGATCGGGGATTTCTCTCGCGTGTGTGTCGGGTTCGATAGGGAGGTAGTCCGTGGCGAGAGGTGAACAGGTGACGACAACGACGCATGTACGCTCCGTGTCACGCGCCCTCTCTCTCTCTCTCGCTCTTGTGATTTCATAATACGCCATTTTCTTTGTGTGCACTCTGTTACCAACAAGCAGAAAGGATTTCACGTCGATTTTTGTGTTACGTTTAACGAAGAGAGGTAACGTACAGTCGATCTTTGATCCGTTTTGTTTTATCATCCGCGTCGTCTTGTATCAGTGCGAAAAATCTTTCGGAAAAGAATCGAAGCGAGGAAACTACGAAAGATTCGTGTTGACAGCCTTTCTCGTCCGAATCCCCGCATCGCCAAACCCAAACAAAACCAGAACTACGATTCATTCGGAAAAAAAAGGAAAAAATGTTCGAAGAAGCGTAAAAAGTGAAAGAATAAGACAAATTCGGGAAAAAAAATTGTTCGATTGAGTGACACTCGAATGGACACTTGTACGATTCGTGACAAATCAGCTTCGTCCTTGCTCTCCCTCCATTCTACCCATCAACGTTTCTCTCTCGCTTGTCACTTGGGGAATAACGCGAGTAATCGGCGGAAGTGTCATTTTTTTTCCACGCCAAAGGCAGTGCAATCGCGGGTGTACGTGTGCGCGTGTTTTTGTGCGTCACTTCGGGTGGCGAGCGGCACGGGCGGGGGACCGGCGGGGGCACGATTACGTTTTTGTACGCGATGATCGACGATGATTCATTGGTGGCGGGGAGGGGGGGGGGCGGAGAAAGACAGTGACGTAGACAACGAGGGAACGAGAGAAATGAGAACGAAAAGAATTTCCGTTGAATTCGGTTGAACAATTTTATCATTTCACTTTTCGCAACTTCCGGTGCGTAATTTCGCGGATATGTTTTCCCCGGAAATTTCGCACCGACGCCCCCCCCCCCCACTCTTGCCGGCCGCCCTTCCCAATCGTTTTAAGGGTTTTTTATTTATCCCCCCGCGCATGCGCACTCAATGCCAAGATCCAAAGATCAAACGCGCGTTTTCTACGCTCGTTGCGAAACAGCGCCACAGCTGTTGTACAGGAATAATGGTTGAAAGTTTGGGTTTGGGTTTGTTGGGTTTTCGAAATAGCGCCACAGCTGTGTTCGATTTTGTACAGGGATGACGGTTGAACGGTTTCTTTTTCGTTTTTTTCGTCTCGGATTAAAAAAAAAACTTTTTTTTTGCTTTTGGTTTTTTAGCTTGAAAATCCGAACTTTTCGGGCTAGAAATGCTTAAAAGCGGCGGAGGGGAGTCGTAACCGTCGTTTCGTACATGCAGACGTACGGGCTCGTGTTTACGCGCGGAAAACGATGCGTCAGCGCGAGACGGGAGAAAACACATTTTCTCCTCTCTCCGATGAACTTTTATATACATATATGTATACAAATTTGTGTGTTCCTTCTATCGCGCATTCGTTAAACGCAGAGCGCAACGAGATCCATCGGTGTCGGAGCGTATCGCGTTCCCTGATATTCGTACCGAGCTCTCGCATCAGCAGCCCTCGCTATCTGTCGTAACGTAATCACGCGCGCCACCGCTCGCCGCGGATTCGCCCGCGAGCCTCGCTTTCGCTGACCGTGCCGCGATCTCTCTGCCAGTGCATTTCTGAAAATCCCCGAAAGCCCTCATTTTTAGGACGAAAGCGTCGACAAATTATCACACGAAATGATGGAAGACTGATTTTAAAAAATTTATTTTAAAATTCATTTTTTATTCAATTGGTTTTCAAAAATGATGTTTTTTTATTTTTCTAGGATTTTTAATTCATTGATTTTCAAAAAATATTTTTCTACGACTTTTAATCAATCGATTTCCATAAATGATTATTTTTTTACTTTTCTAGGATTTTTTATTCATTGATTCACAAAAATTAATTTTTTTAATTCTTTCACGATTTTTAGTGAATTGATTTTTTAACTTGATTCAGAAATTGATGAAATTGATGATGACGATGGCGATTGTAGCTTCCCGCTGATACATTTTGAATTTCAGGTAGAGTTATCCGAGGATGGCGTCGCGAAAGAAAGTTTTGCTGAAAGTTATAATCCTCGGGGATTCCGGGGTGGGAAAAACATCACTGATGAATCAGTACGTCAACAAGAAGTTCAGCAACCAGTACAAGGCGACCATCGGCGCGGACTTTTTAACGAAAGAAGTCATGGTGGATGACAGGATAGTCACCATGCAGGTAAAAACCGACGGTCTCGTCGATATCGATAATGATATATCGATAATAATGTATCGAACTTATCGACATAATAATTGTTAAAAAAAATTCAATATTCAATATGTACGCATAAAAAAGCTTGATTCAAAAGAATAATTTTTATTTAAAAAAAGATCGAAAAGAAGGAAAAAAAAGATTATCGTAAATTCCGATGAGGAAATGAAAAGAGAAAAGAAAACTAATCGAATGGGAACGCGACAGATTTGGGACACTGCGGGCCAGGAAAGATTCCAGTCGCTGGGCGTCGCGTTCTACCGGGGCGCCGATTGCTGCGTCCTCGTTTTCGACGTCGAAGCCCCGAGCACCTTCAAATCACTCGACTCGTGGAGAGACGAATTTCTCATTCAGGCCTCGCCGAGGGATCCCGATAATTTCCCCTTCGTCGTCCTCGGAAACAAAGTCGACCTTGAACACAGAGCCGTGAGTTTTTCAACTTTGAGGACTCAAAACGAACATTCTCGCTTCCGTCCGATCCAATCGAACGTTCAAAAGTTATCATTTTTCTCATTATAGAAAATGAATGAAAAGTCTATTAAAAAAATTGAAAGATCGACCCGAGAATCAAAATTGGGAATTTAAAAAATGTCCATTGAACATTGAACGTATTGAATATCAATAAATGTAATTGATTATAAATAAAAATATTAAATATTAATTTAATTGCAGGTTTCGAGCAAAAGGGCGCAACAGTGGTGTCAGTCGAAGAACAATATTCCGTACTTCGAGACCAGCGCGAAAGAGGCGATAAACGTCGAGCAAGCTTTTCAGACGATAGCGAAGAACGCTCTGGCTCAGGAGAGCGAAGTGAGTCATTTCTTCATTACTTAGTTATATATATAATTGAGTTTTCTTTGCATAACTTGTTATAAAGTTTTTTACAAAATCTCTTTCCTTACAATCTATCTCATTCGCGGACTTACATTTAACAACTTACATCTAAAATTCTAACTTCCTCTTTTTTTATTTTTGCGCATAATGTCTCTATTTCTTTGTAATATCGGCAAATCCCCACATTTATTTTCCCACTTAACATATTTATTAATTCCCCCTTTATCGCCACCCCGCCCACTCCTTGTGTCCACTCCTCCGCTTCTTTCCTTGCCTCTTTTGCCATCATTTCCCAGCTTTTTTTTGCATATTAGGAGGTGCTCCACCGTCTCAAATTTCTCCTCGCAAATCCTGCACCACCAATTTTTCTCCCCCTTCTTCCCCGCTCTCCGTACATTTCCACATCTTATTCTTGCCCACAATTCTCTGTCCCTACCCCTCACTCCATCCTCCTTCCAATATTTCCATGGGCTTTCTTCCTCCTCCTCCTCCTCCTCCAGTATTTTTTTCTTTAGGCTTTCTAATCCTTCTTTCACCTTTTTCTCTCTGATCATCACTGTTAAATCCTCAATTCCCATTCCCATTAGTACTTTTTTAAAATCCGTTCCCCACTTCGAGGGGGTTCCATTCTCAATCGCTCTTAACTCCTCTCTCAAACATATTTTTGGCCATCTCGACTGCCACATCTTCACAACCTCCTTCAAATATCTCAAGGCCCTTTCCCTAATCATGTACTCCAGTGTTGGCACTCCCAACTCTCTCCTCCATATATAATTAGGGCTCGTCCTGTGTACCCCTAGCGCCATTTTACAGAACCTGCTCTGTATTCCTTTATATGATTCGATTTCTCCCAATCCCCAAATCTCCACTCCATACATCACTGCTGATATTACAATTGAATCCAGCAAATAGAGTCGCTCCTCCATCATATCTCTTCCCGCTCTTTTCCATATCCCCCATACCATATTTGTCGCTTTTTGTGCTTTCCTCACCG